>JAPYZU010000513.1:0-11762 GCA_030523005.1 Tryphoninae sp. B BG-2022a | reverse complement strand
ACATTGGACAGCGCCACGGTGGTTGGGGTCAGCACTAAGCGGACCCCAAGCCAAGAGCGCCCATAAGGCGTGTTGTTCCATATACATCTATGTTCTCTGCTAGTACCAAACCCAAATCACCACCAACACCATCGTATACGGGCACGCATATACGCGTATCGCGTATAGCTCAACCTCGTAAAAGTGACCGCCCCCATCATTCAACGGAAACAGCCGATAGGAGCATGGCTGGCAACAAAACCACGCAGCAATCTTTCTGCATCTCTATGTTAGCTGTGTGACTGTGGTAACGCGCAGAGTGAGGCGTATATCGTAATTCGGCTTTAATTCTCCCATTAAATCGTGCGTAGAGCGTATACAATGGTTTTTTGGCATCGTCGATTATATTTGAAAAGCATGGAATTTCATTGAGAATCGTTATGCGATCGTTATTCGCTCGATATTTCCTTGATTCCGGATCGTTTCCCCACCTCGGGTTTATCCGTACTTGTTTTTGTCTCGTTCGATTCGCTCTTGGTTTTTTTCCTCTGATCGTAACTGAGGCTGCTTTTGTCAAATTCCATAATCATAACGCCCAAATCGCCGGTATATCGATTTTTTGCAACTTGCAAATATTTCTTGCCTCGAACATTGGTCAGTCTCTTGTCCTGAATAATGAGAATATTGTCAGCCTCCTGGCTGGCCTTTGCTCCGCCGAAAATAGAGGAGGTCGTCAAATCCTCGTCCTCCCTCTCCTTTCGCGGATGAATGACCAAGGTAACGTGGCAGTTGAACTTGGTCGCGAATGATCTGAATGCGGATATTATAACGTCTTGTTTCCAAAATCTAGTTAGAAAATGAATTAGAATAGAGACGGGATTGGTTCTTTCGTATCCGAGAGAGATGGGGGGGGGGCTGGCTGGCTGGCTGGCTTTGGGACAAGGATGCTTCGAGATAGATCCTAGCATTGCTACGTATCATGTACCTGTCTATATGTTTGGAATCGTCCGAAGTACCCATCATAAATTGTACATTATCTATTATAACGTGAGCGATGTCGTGAACGTAGGTCGCATGTTCCACCGCGTCCATCACTATTTTCACACTCTGCTGGCCATGAAAGGTCATAAAATAAATGGGCAATTTCTCAAACGCATCGGCATAACTGTCGAAATTGTGTATATTTTGATCGAGGGGCACACCGGCCATTTGCTGAAGCATCGTTTTTGCGAGTCTCGCATTTCTTATCTCAAAACTGCCCCAGAGGGTATTGACACCTTGAATAGCCAAATCGAGCGAGTATTCGCTCATGAACGTAGTTTTGCCCGAACCTGAAAAAATAATAACCGGGTAGATTTGGTTATTAGTTCGGTATTGGGTATTGGATTGGTCGTTATTACGGGAAATATAAATTTTACCGGTTGGTCCCGTCAATATCGTGAACTCTCCCCTTCTGTGACCCTTCAAAATTCGATTGAGCGCGGGATATCTCGTCCACTTGACACCCTGAACTCTTTCTACATTTTGTAGATCGCTCAGGACATCCTCGCGAAGGCTGTGAAAAGTCGTGATGCTTTTATGCCATATTGGTTGAGCGTTGGCTAAAATACTTTTAAGATCGTAACCAAGCTCGTTGGCGATCTTCGGTCTGGGTTGTCGATCGATAGGTCGTACAAAGTGACATCGTATCTCGTTCAATTTTTTGGCAAAATGTCGAGCGGTGTCCCAGCTCGGCTCGTCATTGCCGAACCAAAGGATTAATTTTTTGTAATTCTCGAGGCTGGGTAATATCTGCTGGGGCATATTTTGTAGGCCGTACGGTAAACATATTACAACCGAAGCCGATTTGTCGGATACGAGAGCGAGCAAATCGTGAATAGTAGGCACAACAACGGCTGAACAATCGGTCTTGATATTTCTTTGCCGATAGACGAAAACTCCACCCGCGTTTACAGGGGGTACCGTCTTCTCGGTTAACACCGGAATGCACGACAGAGATTTGTAACCGACAATGCGATTACCGGTGCTCGTTAATGGAAAATGCAACTCTCCGGATGCTTCCTCGTACAAACAATTAAGATGAGAGAGCGCTTCTCGAGGAATTTGCTGGAAAAGAGAACGTATCGTCAAATCTTTTGCATATATCGCCGAGTATTACGTCGAGTATACGTATACAAACGATGCATACCGGTAGCGAGAATCTTTTGAGCATAGTCTCGTAAGCGGCGTCCGATAGATTCGAGGCAATTTGACCCCTATTACATAAATCTTTCCATCGATTGGCAAAGTTTATTTGGATCTGCGACGATACCCCAGTTCCAGTTTCTAGTTCTTCCGATATTTTACTCGAGTTCTTTGGGCCTAGAAGTTTTTCGAGAGTACTCCACGCTCCGCTATAGCCACAGCCCTGACAGACGAAGGAACCTGCAATATTTGTTCATCTTTCAAAGATCACTTTTTGCTCCAATGGCAAACAGACGTACCATAAAAAATGAAGCGAGGCTTGCCAGGCGAATACAATTATTAATAAAATTGTGACCGCAAGAGTCCGGAGTCGAGTAGAATCGATTCTCGGATTGGAAAAGTGCTCGCGGTTGTACATACCGGTCATTTTATTAACGTAAAGCTTGGAATCTTTGGATTTGTTGGCCTCGCATAGAGAACAATCTGTAACGAGGCAAGTATGGCCATCCTGATAATTCACATTGAATCGTTTAAGTGTTTTCTTTACTTGCATCAACGAGATCATCGGGGATAGATTGTCGCTGAAATCGTGAAAGTGTCGGACTACTACGACTATTCTTCCGAAAGATGTCCCTCTCATGACGCACCTCATCACCATCGATTTGATCAACATCGTGATCTATTCTGAACATCGATACGGATTTAACCTTCGTGTCGACTTTTATTTCAGCAGTTAAGTATCGCTGACGAAAGTCTATGCGTTTTCACGTAATAATCGTCGAACCGGCTAAATCTTAACCTCCAATATTAGCGAAAGAGCGATTCGGAACAAGCTCAAATTGGCTGGCACTAAAATTCGTAAACGATAATTCTCACGCGAGTAATCGACAAACGTGACTATTAATTTATCGAAGTGGCGGGGGCGTATATGCGAGGTGGTCGGAGCACGTGCGAGTCACCGCTCGAATTCCTTCTTTTTCAAGTTATCTCGCAACAATGCACAAAAATAACAAAGCAAAGATCACGTGTTGGAATTAAAGGATTTGTGAAGTTGGTCGATGAACGAGTCCCAATTACTTTAAGGTGGATTTGCACGAGGCACGGTTTACGTATGGATCCTTGCAACCAAGAAGCGGCCAATGGGCTCGACGGCAAACTCCAATGGTGAGAAGTTGGCCGTAGTTGTACGGGTTATATCACGGTTCGATATTATCGCAATTATCGGCAGCGTAACACAATTGTCTAATTCGATACAGGAAGAAAGCGCCATGATACGATCGTTGCGGATTTAAAGACAAGTGCCGCAAGTACAGGCATCACAGAAATACGTATAGCGCGTAAAAGAACGAGGAATAGATAGATAATAAAGAACGGTTTCGACGTGGACTTGTTACCGTGTCAGCCGCTAGGCTCGCTACGATCGAAGGATTCTCGATGCGAGAGAGATAACGATCGTCACGTGTACATAATATTTTTTATAAATTTATCACTTTTTCTAACGCAACTTTTAACACGAGCTTTCATGATAGACTTCCAAAAATGGCGTTTTTTTTTACCAATAATATGTGAATTTTTGCTCGATCAAACTTTCACATTACACACGAGCGTATAACATCAAAGAAACATTATCCAAATTTTCAATAAAATCTTAACCAAAAAGAAAACATAATGATACAACTACCTAAAAAAGTACTTAAAAAACCGAGGACTTTATTTTAAGAGCGTTTTAGTGCCCGTCTTACATTTCGGCACAACGCAGTTCTTCGTCATGACTTAAACACTATAGCCACTTGACAATTCTAATCCGGGTAAACTTGTATCCGATTGACTTTACGAATTCGAAAAGACGCTTCACTACGTGTAACACGCGATATGACAGATTTGAAAAATGTGTAGGTTATTATGTTTATACATGCCTCGATCGGAACGCCACCTCGATATTACTTAAATAAGAGGCTGGCTCACAGAGTCCTTCATGAGCTCGATGCCGAGTTGCAAGATAAGACCCGTGTATAAGAGCACCGTCATCGCCGGTCATCGGTTAATTTAATCGTATCGCGGACGGTTCTCTTGTAGGAAAATGCGCTTCGCGCGTACTTCCTCGTGATTTCCATCCTCCTCTCATGCTCGTACGTACCTATTATTAATGATATTAATAATAGGTGTCGATACGCGGATAGAGTCAATGGTCGATTAATAAATTCAAAGAAGCAGTTAGCCCTGTTAGCTAGGCGCCGATCCCGTTAATTCGACGCGCTATTTGCTCGCGACCTTATATATATATATAGGATGAGATATTGTATAAATTAATGAGGAGATAGGTGGGGGCTGGGTGTATTATAGCCGGCGGGCGACGAATCGAAAATATAGGCGTCGTCGAGTGGACGACGAGGGGATGTCGAGGGATGGCAGTGACGTACCGAGATCGAAAGGTGCGTTGGTACGCGCGCGAAACCCTCTCCTCTTTCTATCCAAATATATGAAATATGGATGATACGTATTTCGAAAGGCACGCATGACTCATACGTCGAGATAATAATGCGGCGCGTATAGGACGCGTACCTGCGCGATCGTGTCCCCGTGAGCGTCGTCGCAGCTCCGAAAGGAGTCGGAGAGACCTACATGAGCGAGCTTGGAAACTTTGACCTGGAAATCCTCGGGAACGTATCGCGCCTTCTTATACGTACGTATCTATCTATCTAGTATACGTTGCGTACATACTACACACAGTAATGATATAGGAGTCGCGCGGGCATACGTGCCAACCTCGCGCCTCTTTTCTTACTCATTCTCTAACTACTATTATTTTAAAGAAATTTCACAAATTGCTTCTTTTTTTTTTTTCTGATTTCTAGCGACGAGAGAATAATATGGACTTGAAGAAATTGGATCGATCGATCGATCGATCGATCGATCGATCGACCGTCGCGGTCGAATGGGAATAGTGTCATAAAAATGTGTAAAAATGCGGGAGTTTCTCTCTTACGAGCGACACACATAGAGAGACGCGCGTTAAAAAAGAGAAAGCTGGATTTGTCGAGGAGAGGTTAAAGATGGCAGGCTCTATGTTGCTTGTAGTGATAGGGGCGCGCGATCCTATGCATCATCGTCAGGCCGTTTTCGTCGTGAGAAAAATTTCAGAAACGATATTATAAATAATATTTCTTTAGATAGGTGGTAGTACGTGGCGATTTGTTTTTCGAGCGCCATTTTACGATCGACTATTATAGATTTGAATGCTCGTCGTGGTCGTCAATTGGAAAAATCGTATTTGGCGAGTTGCTCGGAGACCGGAACAGAAAGATCTGTTTATCGTCGTCGAGGCGTTTCGCGCTCCTTAAGAATGTTATTCGTATATCGTATTGGTAGGTAGGTAGGTAGGTAGGTAGGTAGGTAGGTAGGTAGGTAGGTAGGTAGGTAGGTAGGTAGGTAGGTAGGTAGGTAGGTAGGTAGGTAGGTAGGTAGGTAGGTATATGAGAGAGAACGGAGGAGGAAGGTGAGATAGACGGTGGTTACGGTATGTGGGTCAGCAGCAGGAAACCGGCGACGTGCTCACGACGAGAAGCGGCGACTAAACGCGAGAGTATATTATACTTACGAAGGAGGATAGTACAGCGATCGGACGGACTCACACCGACCTCCATTACTTTCGTCGAACGAACAACGTCGTCGATTTTGCGGCCAAAAATCGCGTCGATACTGTTATCCGATATCCGGCTGCCGACGAACGGTATGCTCGATGAATCATTGTGTCCGTCGTTATGGGCATACCGGAGCATTGAATTTTGTGACTCGATGGAGGAATTTCAGGCACTCGTCCGTCAGTAATACCTACGTTAAGATCGGGGTAGCATGTAAGAGAGAGAGAGAGAGAGAGAGTGCGCGAGAGAAATACGAGGAAGGAGGAAGCGCGGAAGCAGCACGGCGTAGCGGTCGAAAGGCCGCGCGTATACCCGACAAAAGTCGTAACTATACCTAGTGGGTATAGGTATAACGTATGCCAACGTACGGACGACTTTTGTCCTGAATACCAAAGTATCGCCCCTGCTGCCACTTCGTAGGTCGTTAACTCGTCCGCGTGCGAATGCACATTTACCTATATAATATAAATACGCGTACGCAAGTACGTACCCACATACGGATAGAGATATAGGTACCTACCTACATAAAGAGTACGTGTACAAAGGCCGATTGCGGTTTCTCGATCGTTTGCTCACCGCAACCTGCTGTAGACGAGCGGCGAGAAGAAAAAAGGGGGAGTCGGAGGAGGGAGGAAGATCGTATGCCTGTAATGGTGGCGGTGGTAGTAGTGGCGGGTGAAGAGGACACGCAGGTGGGGGACGAAAACACCTGGACGACTTCCTGTTGTAAGCCAAGTGCCTCAGTGCGATGCCACTCGTCGTCGTTGTCTCAGTCCGTTCGAATCTCGAGAAAGCGGCACATCGTCTTGGTTCGCGATACTCTTCGAGTCTCACTATCTGTGAAAACGACTCCGCGATACCTATTATTTATTAGATTCTCGTACGTACGAGCAACGACAGAAGGTTTGAGCCCTTAACCAATATCGAGTATCGAGTTTACCGATTATATTCCTATCGGATAATGAAATTTCATCGTTAGTTGGGGCGCGCACGCGAAAAAAAAACGTTGCACTCGGGCTGGAGCGAACGAACGCTGCCAGTTTGTTCGCCGTTGGCGCTAGTGATAAATTCGATTTTATCGTTGTTTAAAGTAAAGAGGAAGAAGAGTAGAGTGATATAAGCCGGAGGAAGAGGAAGTGGAGGAGAAAAAGAAGAAGAAGACGCGAAGAGACAGGAAGATCGAGCAGTAGTTGTGGTGGTGGTGGTGGTGGTGGTGGTGGTGGTGGTGGTGGTGGTGGTGGTGGTGGTGGTGGTGGTGGTCGTGATGGTAGTGACGATGGTGGTAGTGGTGCGTGGAAGGACGAGTGTCGAAGAAGCGCGCAAAGGTCCGATGACTCGAAAAGGATTGAACGATTTCGAGCGGTGTCTCTTGCTCGTCCTGGTGACTCTCTCGCTGGGGATTTTCACGGCTCAAGGTACGATTTGGAGTAAAACGCCCACCATTCCATCGTGATCCTCGCTATTAAGCAATCTAATAGGTATCTTTCTTTAGAAAGAGTAACGATCGGTAGAAGGATCGTATGGCGATAGCTCGGCTCTTCGAGTCACCGGATGATCGTTCGCGGGTGCGCTACAATACGATTTCACTCGCTGTTTCATACATTCGTTTTTAAATTAGCAGCTCCGGGTCTGCCACGCGGTACTTTTCGCGATAAGCCCCTCCTCCCGTTAACTGCACGCGTACTGCACAATAAACTCGAAGCGTGAACGATCTTATTCCCTCCTCCTCGGCATAGAAAACAATCTATGAAATTGCGATATTCCTGGTGCCTTGCGATCTTCGTGCTCGACGAGTAACGACGATCCTAGTAATAATGATGATGATGATAATAATAATAAACGAGTCGTTGGTTCGGTCTCGGGTAGCGCGCCATGCCTACCGAATAACGAAGCATTATATCGTTTTCACCGGGCATCCATCGTCGCTAATTAGCCAACTTGGCTCATTTAGGTTTATTGCGAAAGGTATCGCTCGGATGAGTCTGCGATTCGATAGGATCGTCGCGTTCGAGCTGCGCGGATTCGCATCTTACACGCGCTTTTCTTAAATCGGCACCGAGAAAGTCTTTGTGGATAGTTGCGGGTTTTAAAAGCCATAAGATAATTGGGACCTGTATCGCGCGGGGATTGCGGCCAATCCGGAAGAATTTTGGGCTCGAATCGAGATCAAATATGAGATACGCGTCTCCTCGTCTTATCTCGTGGAGGATCGAAACGAACGAAAAAAAACGAGGCCGAGTGCCCGATCCTCGAGTTGGTCGTATGGGCCACTGCGCGCATTTCACGTCTCCGATCTCTGACCCACTGACCGGTAAAAATTCAAGAACTCTCGGCCCGGCACGAGACAACCAAGAGGCGGAAACGGCGCGTTACAACGAGCACGAGTAACGCCGACGTACGTGATATTATTTATAATAGCAACGACGAAATCCATGCGAGAAATGATTTAAAAGTCCATAAGTAATTATGGGGAGCCGAGAGTCGGACCGGCCATCGTTGAGTTTTTTAAAGAAGATTGGCGCACCATTGGGACTATTGCCCCGTGAATCCAAACTCGCGTCTCGCTAACGTTAAAATAACGGGAACGCGAAAGATCGCGGGTAAAGAAACGATGGGATGGAGAGACGATAAGTACTTGACGCAGGTACTTAGCCGGTCGGGCCCGATGATCCTCGATGATCCCCTTATATTATACTTTTCATGTGGCGGGGCGATGCGCCGAACTAAAAGAAAGTTAAACGAGTTTACGGAAGTGGCCCGCGCGTATCGAGAGACCTTGGTACCTAATGCGTACGCGTAAGTCCAAACGAGTAAGCAACTCGTTTGCCACCTTGGCCGAAAATTTACGCTCGCCTCTCCTCTGTGTACGGAGAGAGATCCAATTATGGAATATTACAGTTAGACTTTCACGAATGTAGAGGGAAAAGCGCGTACATACATATAGTGTGCGAGAGCACCAGCGAGATCGTGGGAACGAAAGCGATGACACCTAGCGAGGCAGAACCAAACCACCGTCGCGTTTCTCCGCTCATCAACCCCATTCGATAGTGCACGCACCATTGTACCTACCGTGAATGAAAGAAGCCTCGTCGACGAATAACCTTTCGAGTAATCCCTCGAATAATTAATTCTACTTAGTCGTTTTATCGAAGAAACGGAAGAGGAAATATTAGGTGCCCGGGTGATGGTTCTCGCGCACCCGGCCTGTCTGTCCGTTCGTTGCGGATGCATTCCGGCGTTACCAGATGCGAGACGCCCGAGCACAGATGGTCGAAGCCGCCGCGCCGTGAGGAATTCGCGGCTGACGGTAGAGGGATAGAGAGAGAGAGTCACGACGCTCTTGGCGAATATCATCGTCACACGGGCGAAAAGTAGGCCGCGTTTCGCGATTCACCAATGGCTCATCTACCGCGGCAGCAGCCATCGTCCTAAATCTATCGGAGAATCAAGGACATAACATGATTATTCGTCTATGGTATTTACTCTACGAATGGTCATGCGTTTATTCCTCGATGATCTTCGATCGGTCGACGATCATCTCTCTCTCTCTCCCTTTGTTTCCCCGTACGACATTCGATAAGTTTGATATTCGAAAGAATATACGTCGAAGCGAAAAACAAGGCGAGTTGGGTCATCGAGAGAGAGAGAGAGAGAGAGAGAGAGGACAGACCGTTGCGCCGTTTTGCGACGATAGATATATTAAAATAACCGTACAAGAGTAGGATGACGCTGAAACACGGCAGGAGGCAAGCTCCACGCGATGTGCCGTGGATAACTACACACTTGAGAGATGCGCGTTATTTTTCTTTCTTTCTCTCTGGCGGTCTCTCGCTGTCCACTTATATACCATGCATTGAAATCGCTCGTGGGACGTACGCGTCAAGTGCGAAAGGCCGATGCTCGATGAAGCAACGTCCTCCTATACTCGCCGGTCGCAATTTCCTCCTCGTGCGTCGTGTGTCGCGCGCTCTATAGAAAAATTTCAATCGATCCGTTATAAATATAGACGACGGAGATCGCGGAATGGGTCTTATGTTATTCCATACGCGTGCTCCAACCAGCGATCAAATGAGATTCGTGACGTAATCGCGCGCGCTCCTACCTTTTGTTCCGTTACAATTCCGTCGAGCGTTTTTGTTTGCTACTAATTATTATTTCGTTACAGCGATCGATGCGGAAGCAGAAGGAAGAGGTGGAGGTGGAGGTGGAGGAGGAGGAGGAGGAGGATGCGGATACCCAGGTGCTCCGGCTCACAGTATCGTTCGATTTACCATAGGAGGGGTCGACGACGTTCTCGACGAGGAAGAAGCCTTACTCAAAGAGACGATATTGCCATTCGGTACCGTGGCTATTTATTCCTGCGAGCGTGGCTTCGAGCTACTCGGACCAGCGAGACGACAGTGTCAACACGGAGGGAGTTGGTCGCCGGAGGGCATACCCTTCTGTGGCAAGTCTCTTTTCATTTTCTTATCTTTTTTCTACCGTATACTTTGTGTTTTTCGACACGCGCATCTTACGCGACATCTTGCATCGCTTTTGAAACAAAAGAAACGACTTTATGATCGACGTTGCATCGATTGGATTGCGGCAGCTGTGCCGGCAAGTGGAAGAAAAAGAAGAAGAAGAAGAAGAAAAAGGAGAATAGGTAGAATAAGTGGGATGCGAGGAGCATGTCGGTACCGGTCGTATCGGCCGAACGTAGCTCAGGAGCGACTCGAGGAATCGCGGCGATGTACATAACGGTATAGTAGGTATACCTATATGTACGCTCGGTTGGTACGCGTCACCTCGCCCCCCGTCCACAACAAAACCTGTTCCTTCCGACATTTCCGAGCCACCTCGGTCAAGGACACGAAGAATAGGGTCAGATTGGCCCGAAACTCGCTACTCGCCTCTCGTTATTAATTCCAAGACGCGGCAGACTATCCTTCCGGAGAGAACGGAAGTCAACGGTAGTAGGCCATAATAATGTAGAATAATGGGGAATATGCCGAGGCGATCGGCCGATGAAAAGACATTCGCGTGACACATTCCTACGAGAGCAAAGTTACCGGCGAAACTCGTGTCGTTGCGATCACGAGGGCGTACAAAAGTCGGTCAACATGCACGACGTGTTGCGATGACTCTGTTTTGGAGTCGACGCGCTTCGACGATCGAAAAGTCGAGGGACACGGCCGTTGGTGGACAATCACCGGCACGAGTTGACACGATGAGAGAGCTCATCCTCCATCGTGGTCTTGACGACAAACAGAGCGCGGGATGTTGCGTAAATGCTCTGTTTTCTTAGTTTTTCTTCGCGGATAGCGGCCCGCGCACGCCACTAGACATAACCTCTTCTTCTCCTTCTTCTTCGTCTTCTTCCTCCTCCTCCTCCTTGTCATTTCTGCCAGCTTGGGAAGCGAAAAAAAAAAAAAAAAAAAACGTTGCCTCGCACGAAAAGTAATTTTTTATGCCATTTGACCATGACAGTTCTGAACGTTGCTGGTGGGAAAGCGCCTATGCAATCGAGCAGCGCCGAAGGTGGAATACCTCAACGCGCCGTCGACGGTAGCAGCGGTCAGATTTACAGTCCGCAAACGTGCACGCTGACGAGAAAAGAGCTCAGGCCATGGTGGTACGTTAATCTTCTCGAGCCGTACATGGTGCAGTTGGTTCGCCTTGACTTTGGAAAGCCGTGCTGTGGTAAGCCCATCGTACTCTATTTCTCCTATTATTCTTATCATTATTATTATTATACGTATAATGTACGGAGAGCTGATATCATCACTCTCATCGTAGCCCATCGAAACTTTCATCGATCGCGCAGCACGGCACCGCTGCCGTGCCGCTCGCTTATTCCGCGTTCCATTTTTCTTTTTCTCTTTTTATTTGCATCGTCGTAAAATGGTCGAGCAAGCAGTAAAATTGTTAGAGCGCGTTTCGAATAATAATCGTCGTCGTCGTCGTCGTCGTCGTCGT
>JAPYZU010000512.1:0-28659 GCA_030523005.1 Tryphoninae sp. B BG-2022a | reverse complement strand
TCATCATCATCATCATCATCATCGAGGCGCTCCGGACAATTTGTTCAAGCTACGGGTTTCTTGGCTCTTTCCATAATCAGAGCGAATCGATGATATTTCCTTGAAATTCGAGTGTAACGTTGAAACGTTGACGAGTGACGAACGAGGCGTGAAATCCATAGTTGATGATAAAAGGTGCAACGACCTTCTTGTTATTGGCGCGCGCGCGTACCCACGGCTATATCTGACAGAGTCGCTTTTCCACGTCTCGAAATGCAGCGACTGTGCCAGCGACCACGTATACCGTCCATTTAGAAACTCTTTCGCATTTACTCGGTGAGAGTTTGCACTTTCGATTGTTATAGAAATCGTCCGTCCGCCGTTGTTGTTGTTGTTGTTGTTTTCTCGGTAATTCGATACATATATACGTATATAGATGGTGCGTATAGAGCCCATGCCAAGTCCAATGAATAAACTTTCGACTCGAAGAGTTGCCCGCGCGAATCAGAAATTCGGAAGTTAACGTCGTGGCTGTAACGAGAGGAAGGCGGAAATGTCGAGAACGATCTCCCTCGACTCGATATAATTGGATAATGTAAAATGGAGCCTCTTCCATAAAGTCCTCCTCATAACTCGCGACAAATTATCTAGGAAGAAATACGAATGACAATAAGCATAGGTATATTATTTCAAGTAGTAAGAAGAAAATGATGGGTGAAAAATGAAGGAAGGCCTCTCACGTATATATTAATAATAAATTGTTGGATAAATTGAGATGTCGAATGTGTTTACGGCGAGGCCAGGCGATGGATTACCCGGAACGATAATCGTTCGCGTCGGTAACAACCGACCGGATCTCGGTACGAATCCGATCTGCAACCGATTCACTGGTCCTTTGGAAGAGGGTCAGCCGCTCTTTCTTCCGTGCAACCCACCGATGCCCGGTGCGTTCGTCTCGGTTCATCTCGAAGCCGCGGGCCCAATCTCGACGAGTCAATCCGAGGAGGGAGAGGGACTGGTAGCAACGTCTTCCGCAACGGGAACCTCGGCAACGACGACGACGAGGACGACAACGACGACAACGGCGGTTCAACTCTCGCTCTGCGAAGCTTTCGTCTATACCGATCAAGCTCTTCCAATCGAGAGATGTCCGCAATTTAGGGATCAGCCGCCGGGTTCGACCGCCACCTACAACGGCAAATGTTACATATTTTACAATCGGCAACCCATGAATTTTCGAGACGCACTCTCGTTCTGTCGATCGCGCGGTGGTACTCTCGTCGACGAGAGCAATCCGGCGCTTCAAGGATTCATCTCGTGGGAATTATGGAGACGGCACAGGTCAGTTGGATCATTTCGTTTTTTTTTTCTTTCGTTTGTTTGTTATTCCAACTCCGTTGAAAAGGATAAAGACGTACTTATCTGTAAGTTATGGGGTTGCGGGTTTTTGCAGAAGCGACACGTCGAGCCAGTATTGGATGGGCGCGGTGAGAGATCAAAAGGATCGAACCATTTGGAGATGGACCGGAAGCGGAGAACAAGTATCCGTTTCGTTTTGGAGTCTTCCTCAAGGAAGCGAACAGGACTGCGCGAGATACGACGGAAGCCGCGGTTGGCTGTGGTCCGACACCCCGTGTTCGGCTCGACTCAACTACATATGCCAACATCGTGAGGATCTTATTTTGCTGGCGCGTTCGGCGCGACCGATAACGCCACTATATTATTCAACCAACGCTATCCAACTACGAACCAACCCCAACGTTATCTCTCACGATTTCAGAGCCAAGAGCATGCGGACGACCCGAACAGCCCCCAAATTCGACAATGGCGATTACGAACGACGGGATGGAGGATCAGCAGGAGGAGGAGGAGGTAAATTCGAATTACGAGGTAGGTGCCTCGGTCGAATACAGCTGCAACCCGGGTAGTCTCTTGATAGGGCCGGCGACCCGAACCTGCCTCGATACTGGATTTTACAACGAATTTCCACCGGTGTGCAAGAGCATCGAGTGTGGTTATCCGGCGAGCATCAAACACGGCGAATACGTTCTCATAAATAACACGGTCGCTTATCTCAGCCAAGTTCTTTACTCTTGCGAAGACGGATACGAGATGACGGGACGTGCTCGGCTAACGTGTGACATTGACGAGCGATGGAACGGTCCCCCGCCACGATGCGAACCAATTCGATGCGATTCGCCCCCGAGTCCAGCTCACGCCACTATTCGAATCGACGAGATCGAGGCGCGCGCCGAATCAAAAACGACCAATCGCAGCCTCCTCGTCGGTACCATCGTCACTTATACATGCGAGCGGGGTTATCGACTTACCGGTCATAGACAGATTCTCTGTCTTCCCACTGGCTTGTACGATCATCCGGCTCCCGCTTGTTCCGGTGAGTACTAATCTCTCTCTCTCTCTCTCTCTCGTTTATGTATCCTCGAACGTTTCACGTTCCTCGCCATATCGGATCCGATCGAATACGACGGCTCCTAAATCATACCTACGACGTTTTTTCATTTTCTTTTTTTAACAACGGATACGACTCTCGTACGAGTTCGGATAATAATCAAACGTTTATCGTAAAAAAAAAAAGAAAAAAAAAAAAAATGAAAAAACGCTGGTATTTGCCGATGAGATTCGATCGATCGATACGATCACCTGGTATAATCGATCGACGATCAATTCCTCGCAGAAGAGACACGTACGACCGTCTCGATATCACCGAGAGTAACCGTTCGACCAGTCTCGACGAGAGGCAGACCGTTCCTACCGACTCGAGGTCGAACCTCAACAACATCGACGGCTACGCCACCGGCATCGACCTCCGTCATCCTCGGCGATACGTCGACGTCGACTCCCGTGGTTAGATCATCCGTTCCGAGCCCAGGAATCGGCGAACTTCCGGCTGTCGTTCGAGAGACCGTGGCGAGGAGACCGACCATCGGACTATCCAAAACTCGTCCTCCGTCCTCGCCCGTTTCGACTTTCTCGAATAACGATGCCAACAGCGATCATCCGCAGGACAACGAGATATCCGGTAGCGGCGTTGACAATGCCCAAGCGAAAATAGGCACCGGGGTTCCCGAACCTTCGGGTCCGTTCAGAGTCGATCGTGCCGATTCTCCTGCTCATCAGGCCAAGTTGAATTTGGGCGCGGTAATAGGCCTAGCTGTATTCGGTGGCTTTGTGTTTTTAGCCGCGGTCATCACCACCGTAACCATTCTCATACGCAGGTAACGTATTATCTCTTTGGCTCGACTAGCGACTTTTTTAAATTATTGGTACACGACGACTCCACCATCATCATCATCTATTATAATCAACGTCCAATTCACGTCTGTCTCTTGGACTATACGAGGGGCTCTTCGCAAGGGCCCACGTGTGTATATAAACGGCTCATATTCGTATTGTAATAATGTTTGATTACTGTCTCGCTGTATTCTCATTATGTTTCCGCTACCTGTCTACTATTTTTATCGTCTATACCAGCCAGCCATATCGAACGCTCCCTATCGATCACACTCGTTTTTGCTCTGCTACTCTCTCTCGGTACTTTGTAACTGTTGATTACTAACAAAGAGTTTAAAAATCTATGTACGTTTGCGATACGGCGGTTAGCGGCAGCGGCAGTGTACGAGGAAGACGTCGCAGGGGTTTTGGCGGTGTTGGTGCACTGGGGGGTTGCGGTGGTGGCGGTGCTCTCGGTAGAGCCGAACCTGGTATGCCGTCGCGTTGGTACACGCTTCTGGCCCTACCGTTTCCCGATCAGCATCTCGGCCGCCGCGATCTCACCGCCCGTCGTGGAAGTGATCATCCTTACTCGTTCAGCCTCTCGGCAGCCCATCGGGCCGGTTACTTCTCAAATCCTTCTCTCTAACACATCGTCGTCGTCGTCGTCGTCGTCTTCGTCGGCTTCACCGTCAAATAACAACAACCCCTTCGTCCCATCACCATCACCATCACCGTTACCAACCAACAGCAACGATATACCATCATTAGACCGGTGACACACTAGTCGAAAGGTAAATTAATCGAGTCATCTTTGACGCGATAATTACCACACGAGGTGGCTCCTGTAACAAGAGCTTCGCTGCTTTCTGGCTCATCATCATCTTTTCCTTTTTCCTTCCTTCGAGCATCGTAAAAGGGCAGATTCTCGTGATGGTGGCGGCGGGTTTTTCGTTTCGCTTATAAATCGGCATGTTGCTAGCTATCTTATTTACCGTTGTCGTTTAATATATTTTTTACACGCGCGCGCGCGCGCGCTTCGTTAAATCCCGCTTGATAATTTCTATATCAACGCACCTCCTTCCCTACCGTGCCTGGAATATTGTAATAAGGGCATATTCTATCGTAGTACAGGAGACACGACGATACATTGGACATAATATTGATTCGAGTCAAATTATTATTATAAACGAAAACGAGTGGATCGACTCTTTAACCATTTTCATGATTCGAATCATTAGGAATCGTGGAAGACGAAGCAAACATTATCGACATCGAGCATCACCGGATTGCAATACCGTTGCAAGCTTCGACAG
Source organism: Tryphoninae sp. B BG-2022a (assembly GCA_030523005.1). Taxonomy (NCBI): domain Eukaryota; kingdom Metazoa; phylum Arthropoda; class Insecta; order Hymenoptera; family Ichneumonidae; species Tryphoninae sp. B BG-2022a. The sequence continues at coordinate 24,133 of JAPYZU010000512.1, read as the reverse complement.
TGGTTCTTCCGAAAGCCGTGGTGGATTAAATCGATATTATCGCCAGGCTTGGGAAAATCTCCACGAGACTGCTGGTACCAAGGCCGCCAATCATACGCCTCTTCGACGCAAAGAAACACTGGATGAACCCGGCTATCGCGATAATTACCGCGGTAGCAATGTAAGCGAACGAGATGGACTCTCCGAGCTGGTTGTCAACGAGACGCCGGCTTATCCTACGGGCAAACACCCCAGCGTCGCCGACAAGAAGCGTCATCACCATCATCATCATCACCATCATCATGGCAATGCAACGCCCGAATGGAGACAATCTCAATCCCATCACAGATATTAAATTTCAACGAGATGGCCGAACCCTCTCGTCTCTTTTCTCTCTTTTTTTTAATATATATGGAGGAACGTGCTTGCTCATCCACTCTGCTTCCACCTTGCTTTTATCCAAAACACCGTTCTCTCAATATCTCCTCTATCTCTCTCTCTCTCTATCGACATTTTCTTTTCTCCTCTCAATGTTTCTGCACGTTTTTTCTGTCAATATCTCTATTTAATTATTATTAACGATAGGGTTCGGAGACTTTGAGTTTGTGGCTCATCGCTATAATTGCGAGTGGGACTCACCCGAGTCGGAGGACATGCCAAAAACCAGAAAAGTTATATCTGTTTATACATATATATGCATATATATATATATATATATATATAAACAATCCATTTACATATACTTTGTCTATTGTATGCGTGTGTGTGCGTCCGTGTGTGTGTGTGTGTGTGTGTATGTGAGAGAGAGAGAGAGGGCACGGGTACGTGTGTGCGTATACGCACACACGTCGCAGATACGTTAAAGCAGAATAATTCTTTTTCGTCATCAAGCAGTTATTAATATATGATATATATGTTATATGTACCCGATATAAATGATCAGTAACCATGGGATACACGAATGATTCTATCGGAGATTTCTCGCGGTGGACTCTTTGGCCTCGCCTTGAGACGAGATACGAGTCCAGCCAGTATGTTTTTTTCATTATGCAACAATTCGGCGAAAGACGATCGTTCGACTCAAGGGCAGGCCGACGTTGTCCTAACAGTTCGAGGCACGACAGTATCCTTTAATTCATTATATCATTTAGAGTATCTTAATTGAAACTGAAGAAAATTCATTAAAAGAAAACCCGTGAAATAACTCATCCCGTTTGACTGAAATACAATATTTATTGATGAATAACCCAATCCGTTTGTTATATTTCTTTATAATAGTGCCATTCCCGGCAGTCCTTCCGATCTGTATGTGTGTGCATGCGTGTGTGTCTTTGTATGTGTCGCGTATGTATAAGCGCGAGGAAAGCCGTATCCATACAGTTTCCATATCCATTCAGTCCGACTATTAATCTCGTTAGAAGAAAAATGAAAAAAAAAAAAATATATATATATGTATTTTTCCGTTACGTTTAACATGACATTGGATCACCCATTGAAATCGTAACGAATTGAAAATATTTTAGAAAAGACTTATTTTTAAAAAAATGAGATACCAATTGTACAGAAAGCTAATAAACTTGTCGCATCGTATGGTCGATTCGTCCAAGTGAAACACGTACGATCCTTACGCTTGTAACCACTGTCCGATCAATTGACCAATTTTCTTGCGGGCATCCGTTAACTGGGGCAAATCATCTTTTGCGGCTGGATACATGTTGGCACAATGAGCGGTACCTTTTCAACAATTTTACCATCCTTGTAATATTTCATAACGAGTCCGAAGACATCTTATTCGGAATAGATCGTTGACGAGATACGAACCATTGATATAAATCGCTGGGGCTCGAGGATTGGATGATTCGACGATTCCAAGAGCGTGCCACGGATCGATGGAACCGTGAACAAATACGACGTTTGTTACCTCGATATTCTTTGCCCCGTAAAAATTATTCGTACGTTTGACAGACTCTTCGAGGAGATGAGCGTTGTACCGTGGCCCGAAAATATCGGTGCATTGTTCGACAAAGAATTCAACGGGGAAAGTTTCGCTAAACAAGGTTGGTCGAGCGGTAGAAGTCTGGAAAAATCCAAATTCGGTGCACGTCTGATACGTCCACTGGCGACCTGCTCGAAAGAATATAAAATAAATATAAAATAAATATAAAATATCGAAGAAAATTGAACGACAGGCCTCTGGACATATCGGCGTACCTCCCTCGGCCATCTCGCTCGACCATTCCACTTTTCGTAGTTGATCGACCATTTTGCTGTATTTGTAATCGAGACATTTTTCTTTATTGGCGCTCAGTAACATGTTACTTATCTCAGCCAGTCTTTCAATGGGAGTAAGTCGAGTCGAGTCAACGAGAATAGCGCACACCTTCTCGATTGTATAGCCCGCCGCTCCCTTTGAATCGTTCCGATTATCCCTGTTATATTGTACTATTTCTGCAAAGTTGCTGGCTAGAGTTTCGTACAAGTTTGATATGTCCTTGCGTTTTGTGTTGGACGGATCGATGGGATCACACAGACTGAATCAAACAGGAAAATCAACAAATTCCATTTGTTAGACCATTACCAATGTGCAACATGTGCCCGTCGCACTTACTTGAACTTTTTTGTGACATATTGCTTGCCTGTGGGATGGCAAAGCATTAACTTGATCTCGTTATTAGCTTCGGATAACGCATCGACGCAGGCCTGTGAATGTTCTTGCAAAGCATCCTCCACAACGACGTAATATTCTGCAAATGAGATCGTTTGATTCAAAGTATATAATTTTTAACAACGTTTTTATCAAGAGAATCTTACCCTGAAAATCAATTTGGGCCAGTAATGGCCCACTGGCGGACATTGCGCCATGAACAACATGAGGGTATTTCAAACGTAGCCATGCGGCGAGTGAACCAGGATAGGATCCACCGAATGCTATCCATTTGTTTCTAGCTGAAATTTCATACTTTGTATTCATCGCGTCTACGAAGTTGGCCAAATCGGCAAGGGCCTGCTCGGACGATAAGAAAACGAGATTCTTGACGCTAAGGTCTCTGTCGAAATAAATCGAGTTGGGTCGATGAATCAACTTGTCCCATTTAACAGTAACGATCAAAACCGATAAAAATTGTATTGCATTACTGGGTGGGATGGCTCTTTCCGTAAAATCGGTGCTCCACTTGGAAACAAAGAGCTCCGTACTGACGAGCATACTCCAACCACTGTCCTTCTACCATCCACTTGGGACTGGCCTCGCCTTCTCCACCGATCATTAAAAAAATTGGTCCGCCTTTCTTGTAGTATGTTTCATTTACAAAATACCGCTACAAGATGACAACACTGTTTTACATACTTGCACATATAGATATAAATTTTACGAGCAAATCCTAAAGTACCTGCTGCCACAGGCGGAGGTCATTGGGATTGAAATGGTCGAGTTTTTGTTGAAACCATTGTTCCGCCGGTAACTCGTATTCCTTGGACAGAATAGGTGTTCCTAGATTTCCACCTTTGTCTCTACCTCTCAGAAAAGTCTTCCATCCACAAATTGGATCAATCAGCGTCAAGACCAATATGGGCAATAAGGTTGATGTATATTTCATATTGAATAGCACGAAATATCTCTGTTGATAAAGAAGTTGTTTTCCGTTATATTTATGAATAAATAATAACGATACACACACACACACACACACGCGCGCGCGCGCGCGCACATAAACAAAGAAGTTTCCCTTCGGTATGAAAAAAAATATTCTATCGAACCTCGCAAAGCCTTGCGACTCTGCTATCTTCGCCGAACCAGAGGTCAAACTATATGATATGTAGCCGGACCAGAGGTTACACTATATGATATACAGAAATATTTATTGTGTATACGAGCGAGACGGGCGTATGGCGATATTATGCGAGAATGGTCGTAATGACCGTTATTTATCTTATGTACGTTCCATCAATTCTTAACTTTAACGAATAAATTGTCAGAGGCATAAGGTATTATTGCTTAATTTATGCACATAGAGAGAATGTAAACCGTAAACATGACGATTATACGTGCTTGTTTACGATCGTATCGATTATGCACATTTTCAAAAAAGTTACGATTTATTCAATAATGATAATGTAGACTAGACGGTAGATGATATGTACCAGTGGATTTGCGAATGCGAATTGGAGTCTGGGTATTATGAAAATTATTCATATTGTAATAGATAAATATAAATATAATGAATATACATACGTATAACAGCAGCTGATGAATTTCTCTGCTGCACTGCTTCTTTACCTTGTACGGTTTTGCGCTACTAGCGGCGAGTAGCCCAAATACCGGCATCACCAACAGCAACGAAGTTGGCCGACTTATTTCAAGTTTTATAATTTACTATTTTTCTCATTCTTTGGTGAACATTTGTTATTGACCTATTCTAGTCTAATCTCGTCTGATATTCGATTTAATTTTTACGCAAGTTTACAGCTGAACTACAATCGAGTGCAGTATCACACGATTAATCATGGGATGAAAAAAACAATTTTAAAAGTAGACATTAATGATAGAAAGGAAGGACCGAGGCAGGTTATTTCAAATGATGAAAATATTTAAGCGCTCGTATAATATCTTCGCGCCTAGATAGGAAGAGATCACACTCCATTGGTAAAATACCGAAAAAATGGAACACAAACGGTGGTAAATAGCCTTTTTGGTATTTAGCCGGAAGTGGTGCTAAACGCAGCAACGTCTATGACGAGAATACCACTTTCCCGAAATTTAATTAATGACGCTTCTATTCCCGGCTAATTCGATTATTTATTACTTACGCTGTTGTTCGTGAACGCTAAAAAACTTTTTATTTTAAGCAATTGTTGCGATTATCGACCGGGAATAGAAGCGTCCTTGGTAACATTGAAGTGAGGGTGGTGTTCGCGCGATAGATATTGCTGCGTTCAGCGCCACTCCCGGCTAAAAAGCGAAAGTGCTACAAACACCACAAATTTTGTACCATTGCCGCAACCCGCAGTTTAATCTCTTCCTGTCTAGGCTCCATGTTTTTGACATATACACCGTCGTGGATAAACGGGATAAACATCAATACCCATATGAACAATGGACAGAGATCTGCGCACGCTGTGGTGTGGAAATTTAAGTAATCGAGTCACCGAGGACATACTGTACGAACTATTTTTACAGGTACTTGGAATTTTTACAGAGAAGGTTGTATTTAAAGCGTCTCACGGCGTACTCCATTGTCCGTATGATGCTCCGCATTTATACGAGTCCTCGAGACTGACATGTCATAAACAAACATTAGTCCTAAAGTAGTTGAAATGCAACACTTGTTCAACGAGTCAAGCGTAATAAATGGTGACTCGCGAAGCCGAGGACTTTTGCAAAAAGGACCATAGCTTAAGATCAGAAAAGTCATCAAGGACAGTAAATAATATCGTCGTTTCTAGGCTGGACCAGTGGAGGAAGTAAAAATTCCAAAAGATCGTGATTCGCGACCACGAGCATATGGATTTGTAACATACAAGCATGAAGAATCTGTGGATTATGCCCTGCTACTCTTTAGAGGTACGAGCCTATACAATAGAGAATTGTGTATTGACAAAAAAGTGCGCCCACCGCCGGACCAACCGATTCAACATCCCCAAATGCTGATGCCCATTTGCGATGGGATAATGGGAGGGATCATACCAAATGTGCCCTATGGAATTCCAATGGGTTATCCAATACCATATGCCTCGCAGGACCAAACGAGTTATCGTGGGCCGGCTAATATGTACCCATCCAATGACAGACGCAATTTCTCTAGAAAACCGCATTACTACCGCAACTAGTAGTTTGTGTCCTATTCATTACCTTTACAAGAGATATATGTACAATGATAAATACATGAGATAATAAACGGATTTTTCTTATATACATAGTACATATGTTGGAAATGATGTTTCAAATTAAGGCTCGATACAGACCGAACGAGCTCGAGAGTCGTTCGTAACATGTTGAAATAAAGTGGCGCGCGGCGTCATTGAGTAATCAGCTATTTTGGCACTCGTTTTTTTTGTAAAGGACATAGTTTTTTTTTGTACATTATAACGATTCAGTATTGAAATTGCTCGTTTAGCAAGCATCATTACCGCAGCATTTATGTTACTGCTTGGGAGTTGAGGAAGCACGGAAGCATCAACGACATATAAATTTTTCGTATTAAAGACCCTGCAACATCAATATGGTATTATAATAGGAGGATACGAAAGATCGAATATGTCGGACAATGTTCCAAACACATACACGTACCTGAAGGATTCGTCAACGACGCGACCGATCCCACACGTTCCGGCAGGATGGTACGAGGTTAGTGTCAAATGCCGTACGTAACACTCCCAGTAATCCCTACTGTCGAAAATAAAATTTTCACAGCCCGGAAAAGTCGCTTCGTACAAAGAAGCCCCGATCTTTTTCATGGATTTAGATCGTACCAATTGTTTTACAAATTGTATGCCTGAAATATGTGTGCGAACATTAATAGAAGTGATGAAGTGATTCATGTTTTTTTTTCTTACCGCTTATCAACGTTGATACATCGTTCTGGTCTGATAAATATTTAGGGTCAATGATCGGATCGTCAAACGGATTCGAACTTGCAAGCTCCACTCTGCCAGAACTCTTCGGGTGTAATAAAACTGGTGCGATCGTAATCGCTGTGCGAAAGGTAAGTGGTCCAAAGTAACGCTGAAAGGTCTACGGAACGACGGGGACCATCAATCAAATATATTTAAGTATACATAAATTGGACTTGGCCAAGATAGTATACCTCGTCTGAAATTCCCATTGCTCTACCGAGTACAACACCATTGTCCTGAGATATCCCGGTCGGTATAACCATTATTTGCAAATCTGGAGGCTCCTTTGCAACGTTCTGCCGTGAAGTGTGAACCGTCCCGACAGCTTCAATACCAGGGAATGTCCATGCGCCTATGCAGCAAGATGATGAGAGGAGGGATAATTGCGCAAGGACGATGCATAACGCATCTATATTTGACGATACCTTGACGATACATGGAGTAATTTAAAGCAGACGCGGGGTTCAAAAGATCCTCCATATTTAGTAGGGACGACGTATCGAGGGTTACTAAATCGAGTCCGGTAAGTATATGGTCGACTAAATTCTTCCCAACTGGCAAATCATTTATCACATTGATCTGAATGGGAGAGAAGAATTGTTAAAATTATAAGAGATTTTCACTGCAAATTCTATACGTACCCTCAATTCTTCAAGATGTTCTTTGGGGCCTATACCCGAGAGCATTAACAACTTTGGACTGCCAATTGCTCCAGCGCTGACGATAACTCCGTTTCGCGCGAAAGCTTTATATTTATGACCCCATTTGAAATACTCAATTCCTTTGGCTGTATTTTCATCGAATATCAATTTAGTTACCATTCCGTGGGTTATAATGTGTAAAGTCGGCCGCGATGCGTTCTTCAGCGCTCTGTCGGTACTCCATCTTTCGCCATCTTGCATAGTTAATCGAACTCTATGGAAATCTTATGTACAAAAGAGATATGAAACCGGAGAATAAATTACAACTTTAATCGAGCAATTGATAGATTATTTGGGATGTTCAACGCGTTATATTACCGTTCTTTGTATTTGGTGCAATTTCCAATATAGCATTGGAAATTACATCCGATAGATGTGTTGCCCACCTAGGCTCGTTAATAATTCCATTGTCATCCTTAAATACATAATCTGAAATATTTAACGAGTATTAGTTGAATTCAATAATAATAAAACGCATTGAACGCCATTGACCAAAACGATATAGTCAAACGAATATACCGGTAAACTCTGGGAACCAATGCTCATAATCTTTGCTGTCCCCGGGTACATAAGCCATGTAATTCAGTCTACTGGATCCACCCAGAATCTTTCCCCGTGGCCATACGCTTTGCTGAATCATATAACCATTCGTTCTAATGGTAATTAATTGTTATGTTATACGTATAGATTTATTATAATAAAGGACTTGCTCTTACATTGTACAAGAGTCCTTTGCACGCATTGTCCTGCGGCACGGTCTTGTATTGCCAATCGTACGGCGATCTCTGTAGTAGAGGTGCTATAATTGGTATATCGGAAAAGTACGGTGGCTCCGATCCAGCCTCTACCAGTAAAACTTGATTTTTCCCATCGGAGAGTTCAGACGCCAGGATAGCACCGGCACTTCCAGCTCCCACTGCAACAATTTTTTTTTAAAGCAAACGCTTCGAGATGACCATAGTCGCTAAAATATACAGTTACTGTGTATACATATTACGCTTTCATTGATTTTTATTGCACATTTTTGTACGGTCATACCAACAATAAAATCATACACGCGATGATCCTCGTGAAGACGATTGAATAGCCAGTCACTGTACGAGCTCAATAAGTACGAAACGGCGAGGTAATGAGCAAAAATATACACGGCGCAACTGTACACTGCTGCGAAAGCGCACGTTTTCACAAATAAATGCATTGAAGTTGTCGTCTCCATACACAAGATATATCTGGAAACAGAAACGGCGGTATACGAAATTAATCAAGTTCTTCTTCTCAGGAACAATATTATTATCGTAAGAAAATGCGGCCGGCAAACGTCAACCGCTTGCTTTCAGTTTCGTTAATTTAAATTCGTTGACGTTTACTTTGGCCAAGAAGATGTTTAATAGCCTCGATGTTATTCAGACACAAAATTCTTCAAAGTGGCGGTTGGAAAACGAAACCAATCACTCACTGTATGTCTTGTCAATTACATATACTAAACATTAATATCAGCTATAAGCAACAAACCTCTCATTATGCTTGGTCTACGAGGTCTACGTGTACAAATGTTTTAGGTTATGTCGAAACAATTTGAAAACATTGATAGGAATAGGAAGCTGTTTCTTTGTTAATCATTGGATACAAGCAGGACACCGACAGTCGTCGACATCAGGCACTTTTCTTTTACTTCTAAGTAGAATTTATTCGTCGGAAAGCAATTGTAAGTAGTTATCCGGCAGTTAAGAAAAGCCAATTTTTGGAGATACATTTTGCCGCCGATAAAGTGGCTATTGTACGTCAACTATCGTACAACGAGTTTCATCGAATTAATTAATCTAAATTCGTTCTTCGATCCGTTTGCATCGGAGAATACTGTGTGCCGTATGCATGAGGTATATATCTCACCGATCGCACCAAAGTTTCAAAAGTGGGTATACACGTAGTACACCCTTTGTACACGTAAAACACAAGACGCGTTACTCGGTGTCACGATAGCGGGCTGCGATTTTAACTAACAAGTACCTACAGACATTCGATACAACGAATGATGTTTCTTAACCTGATCATCTCTATAATCTAAATTGATCGGACGGTGATGTATGAGAAAAGGAATATAAAAAAGTAATCGGTTATTTATAAGGAAAAATGATTTTGTAGTCGAATGAGCTATCAACGCCGCGAAGAACTTTGATGTACGTTCCTGGAAATGACGTGAAAAAAATTACGAAGGCTTCAACAATCGAGGCAGATCTGATAGTTTTGGACTGCGAGGATGGAGCGGCCATTAATCAGAAAGTAAACATTCGCCGGAAACATGCGAATTATTATTAGTACCTGTTATTACTACATACGAAGCATTATGAAAATAAAATACGCACGACGATCGACGACACATGTATTAACATCGTCGGAGATTTGATTTTTATTATTGTCAATTGTTTATTTAAGGAATCTGCTAGAAGGAGGATTGCAGATATGTTGAACGAAGCTCCTTTCTCTTGCTTGTAAACCCCAATGGGGGGTTAGAGTAAATTCTGCAAGCTCGGGATTGTGCCAGTTGGATCTCGCCGCAGTTCTTGGCGCTGTAAATAAACCACCTTGCATTCTATTGCCAAAAGTCGAAAGTATCGATGAAATTTCATGGGTAATGAAAAAATAATGATAGTTTCGTGGTTGATCGCGTGTATCGAGTAACGAGCAAAGTCGTGGCTCCTTTTATTACCACGACTAACTTGAAGTTTTCAGACGCCGTCATGAGATTAAATCGAAATAATGTTAAAATGGATATGGTGATATATAGCGAGACGGCAATAAGTATGATGAGATTGCCAGAAATTGTGCAAGCAGCGGCCAATATTGAAAGAAAAGCTTGCCTAAAATTGGTGGCCCTAGTCATAGGAAGCGACGATTATGTCGCACAAGTATTGGTAAACATAAAGTTATTCCAGCACTAACGCATGAAGCAAGTACGATGACAAAGGAGATTGAAATCGTGTTGCGTCCGCAGGAACATCGAGAACAAAAAGTTGCATGGAGACTTTGTATGCGAGACAGAGACTCGTAATGATTGCCAAGTCTTTCAACTTACAAGCTATAGATATGGTTCATATTGATATCGGTGGTATAAGAAAATACTCGTAATATTTTCTCTCGTTGAATCCTCAAACGGTTCTAAAAACGCAACGACTCTTTGGCTCATAGATTTGGACGGATTGCGGAAAACGTCGGAGGAAAGTGCAACTTGGGGTTTCACAGGACGTCAAGCGATACATCCTTCTCACGTACCGATTGTACAAGCATCGTACAGTCCGTCGCCATCTCGTGTCGCTTGGGCGATGGAACTTGTCAAAGCTTTCGATCTTCATCAGCAACTAGGCAAGGTATAAATGCAACACAAGAATTTACGCAGATAAATCCTTATGCTCGGTTTAACGAAGCATGAATTAATTGTACTTGACACGTCGATCGTTGAAACTCCCATCTTCGCCACTCATTGAGCAAGCGCCTTTAAAAAACTTAGAGCAATATACCCCTTTAAAATACTTCCATCATCTGGATAATAACCAGTCGCATCGTTGCCATCCGAACTCAAAGCGTGGATTTCCGATATGTAATATTCTAAGTAATTTGTAACCCGATTTTACGTTAATTTCAACTTGCAGGGTGTGTTTGTCTTTCGCGATCAAATGATCGACATGCCGACATTGCGGCAAGCTCGGAACGTCGTTAATTTGGCAAATGCGTCAAAGATGAAAACTTCATAAATCACTATTTATTATAGATTATAATTACAATTATCAGTTAATTTATTATCGCAGTTGTACCCTATACTAGCTACATTCTGTGAAAACGTTACTCCTCGAGGTTTTCGTAGATCTTTTATATACTTTTTTTGCATGTGTAAGTACGGTACAAATATGTAGGAAATATAACATACTTAGCAGATAGGGGTGTTATTATTAACAATTACAAACTTTAAATTTCAGTTGGAATAAAATATAATTAAAAATGCAAAATGTGCCCGCAATGATTCAGTCAGTATTGGCTTTTGCTCCTATGCTTCGATGATGAAACAAAAGAGTTTTCATTTGTTGTACGAACATATTTGAGACAACGGATTCGAATTTAAAATAAGGAATGGACACAGTATTAGGGTGTATCCAAAAGACTTCCAAATAAACGTGTGTAAGGCACTTTTTTGTTTTTCCATGCTCCCATCAATCAGTTCTTTTATCCGTACCGACGTAATGTCTTCTTTGGGAGACGAGTTTGTACTTAAATTCATCCCTACGTTCATTCTTATTTCGTACATTCAAACTGCCGTACACGCATTCCCATACTTCAAATATTCATTCACTTGCGTGTGTGTGTGTGTGTTTTTTTTTTGCAACTTGTGGCGATTCGCGATGTGCCGCCTTATTATAAGATCGATAGAAGGAAACTAAACATGGCTGATTTTGTTTAATTGAACCGCGCGTAACACAGGACCAGAATCGATGCTCGATTTCTTTCTTAAATCGCTTCGGAATTATTTATTGTCCGCGATCTGAATGATCGCTTTGGCGAGACGTCTTATATCTTGTTGCAACAATTTCATTGCTGATTTTCATTTCATTAGATGCAAGATTCTACCGTTTTCTTAACGGCGTCACGTGCATACGGGATGTAGGAAAGAGAGTACCATGTCATTGCCAATGATTGGATTATTATGAAAAGTAGAGCCAATCCTGCTTTTTTCAACTATTGAATCAAGAAAACGCATACGTTAAAAAAGCAAATACATTATCGAATTTGACGTATAATTGACCAACGTAATATACTTACTACTAAAGCGGCAAATAAGCTCATTCCCAATGAAACAAAGACCAACAGAGTCGCTATTATTCTCGTTGCTGCAAACATTTTCTTCAGTTGATTAATCGGTCCCATTAAGAAACACGTACTGCGCACAATATAATGTATATTAATTCACGTTTTGTTGAAAGACACGACGGGGGAGTAGGACGTTTTTACTTACCTTCCGAGGGAGATGATATTTCCAATGGTATAGAATACTGCGTATACCGTAATGCCGTTGTTTAAAAAGAGGGCAAACGAACCCAAGAACGAGCAGAGTATACCAATGATGAAGCAGATGACAAAACCTTTTATTCTAGTCGACCAGCTTAGAGTACTTTCATCCATAATCTGATAGTATAATACATGGAAATTTGTAAAACGATAAATTTTGAAATTGAAAATAATCATTATAAGTAGTAAGAACGCGAGCACTTATGGAAGACTACATTGGCTGACCAGATAACTTATTCAAAAACAATAGCTGCGGTACTTACAACAAAATCCACGTCGTGCTAGTAGCATCGAATCGCACGATATAATTGCAATTATCATCGCATGACTACTAATAGGATTGTAATTTTCTTTATCAAGATCAAAAGTACATAGACCTACCTGAGTTATAATTCCACTCTCCTCGTCGCACTGATCATTGCCACTAAGGGCTCGTCTCAGTTTGTCCATATTTTTTGTAATGTGCGAAGCTTGTATTTGGGAAGGGCGTCCGACGAATCAACGGGCAAATTCCTGCCTGTATCGAAAAGTAATAAGTCACCAAGGTTAGATAATGAAGAATGCCATACTTTATTTCAGTGGCTTCGATTAGTAAAGTGTAACATAATTGCCGACTCGATTGGATGATACCAAATTGATTAATGTTCAATGTGTTTTCATACGGACGTATGAAGAACGCTAAAAATAAATGGAATGAAAAAGTAGAATCTATCAAGCGGAAGAAGTGAGATCTTGTAAAAGTATATAAATGAGAAAACGTGTAGATCATTCAATCTGCGAGAAACAACGAATGACTCCGTCAAATATCAAATGATCTATAGATCTAGAGTGACGTCGGCGGGTGTGGGAGGAAAATTGAGCAACTTTACTCACTCGAGTGAATTGAATCGTTGCCAGGTTATATTCGGTCCTCCCGATTGTAAGCTACAGATGACGCGAATGATGAATTTTTAATATACGAATGGTGTACAAAACGCTGGCAACCATTCGATCCTGCTGTAAGATTCTCCCAACTTTTTATTCATTGCCTTATTATAAAAAATATATATTTTGAATAACGTTCGATGTTTCGCATGTCAGATACGCAATACGTACAGGAACATAAAACAGATTTCAGAGAGACGGGGATGGCTTATGTTCTTTTTATCGTTTCAATATGCTCTAGAGTGCGCTCCTTGCGTTTTTGTCGTGGTGATGTCGTTCGTGATCATGATAACGTTGCTCGCGTCTAGGGTTCAGTCGGTAAAGGAGGAGGCCTGCAAAAAGAAAATCCGTTTCGTCTCGAGTACAATGCCAGATTCATGAGTAAGGCTACGTCACTGTGTCTTCCCCTAGACGCGCTGCGCGTACGATTTAGGGAAGACATATGTGAGCACTTGGGCCTACGAGCTCTCGACTTGTGTCGACTGCACTGATTGAGAGAAACACCGAAACGAATGTGCGGCGTAGCGGTGAAAAGTAGAATCCCCCACACTGTCTCGTGGCTCCTCCAGTGGTCGTATTAATAAGCATCTACTTGCCAAGATCGTTTCAATAGAGTGATACACGTCTGTATATTACATTAAGACAAAATACTTGACACGGCGATTTGTTATATACCATTATTGTTTGTACCTCTTTTGAAATTGGTACAGGTGACGACGTTTCTTTTTGTTTTTGTTTTTGTAAGTAACGCTTTATCTTCTTTAACACACAGCCTCGATGTTTGACCGCGAGTCTGATAATTGTATTTCTAATGTCAATGTTTGTATCAGCGTGTATCACACGTGCAGTTTTTAGGTTAGGCAAGTCAATTAGAAATTATAATTCGCATATTTTTCCGACATTTGAGAACGTTGTTTTTACAGGCCGGTCGGACTTGAATTTACTTGCAATGTCATTTCGTGGACGTGGAGGTGGTGGCGGTGGAGGATTCAATAGAGGAGGAGGAGGAGGAGGAGGCCGCGGTGGTGGTGGATTTCGAGGAGGTAGAGGCGGTGGTGGATTTCGCGGTGGACGTGGGGGAGGTGGTGATCGGAGAGGGTAAGTTTTATGGTGTATGAAAAATAGCAACGAAAACAAGAATCCAAAAATAAAAACAGAATTTCAATGTCGATTTAGATACGATCAAGGGCCTCCGGAGACGGTAACTCCACTCTGCCACTTTGAGTGGACGGTTCAGAATGATCTTGTAGCCAAAGTTGACATAGAGGATGTGCCTTTCTTCAATGCACCTATTTACACTGAAAGCAAACAACAGATTGGCAAAATAGATGAAATATTTGGCAATATAAGGGACTACTATGTATCTATTAAACTTTCGGAAAATTTAAAATCTTCTAGCTTCGAGAAGGATACCAAGGTATATTGGAAAAACTGTTTCGTTAGTTTTATTGTACCGCATGACAAATTTTTTCTAATTAAGATATCTTATAAAATTGTTTGTACAATTAACCTCTTGGTTCGACAGCTGTACATAGATCCAGCCAAGCTGTTACCACTCCAGAGGTTCTTGCCAAAAGCTCCAGGTTCGGAGCAGAGGAGAGGTGGCCGTGGACGAGGCGGGGGTAGAGGTGGCGGTGGCAGTCGTGGTGGACGTGGCTCCTTCGGTGGTGGACGTAGTTCCTTCGGTGGTGGCAATGGATTTAAAAGTCGCGGAGGAGGAGGCAGTTTTGGACGTGGCGGCGGCGGCGGTGGTGGTGGTGGGGGGGGCGGCGGTTTCGGTCGGGGACGGGGCAGAGGACGATGGTAACAGGGCGTGTAAAAAATCAATAAATTTTTACCAAAAAAGATTTAGATTCAATAATGGACCTGTCACTATTGATACGCATGAACACGCGCACGAGCGATGGATAATCCAAACGTACCACCCGGTCGTGTCCACATGTTCATAATGACTCTCGTATTTGCAATGAGACAAGGCCGCGATAAGCATCATATCACAAAGTATGGCAATTATTTGATCGTGTTTAATCAATGAGGAATAAAAAAAAAACACTTTTATTCGTCCCACGGATAGTTTGTCGTTACACTTCGTCGAATTTAATATGCTTCCCAAGTTCTTTCTCAGCTTTCTTCAATAACTTGTCCCGTCCGCGTTGCTTTACGCGATCCTTTTTGTTCAACTTCGCCTCACGATCGCGCAAAATTTTGGTCCAATAAGCTTTTTCTTCCTTTCCCTCGAGAGTTTGCAAATTTTTAGTCTCCCTATACTTGTTAATAAAACTATTGGCAGCTTCGGCATTGTCGCAACGGACGAACGCCTCACTCGAACCCTCGTATACATCGATGTATTTAACCATTGTGTCGTTCCGAAGGTCCAGCTAAATATAAAGGGACATTTAAATAATTAAAAAATTGACATTTTAGGCTTGGCCTTTGATTATACAGATATTTTGAAATAAAAGATTGCCGTGGAAAGGGAAATAAGTAATGACGCCGGTACAAACCTTAAAATTCTTTGGATTCGAACACGGCTCGTCTAGGCTAATTTTGACGATAGCACCAGGCGTAAAAGAGAACTTTGGAGCGCTCGGTTCGATTCTTTCTTTCGAATGGTCCTTCTTGTCAACCTGCTCGGTTTCCATCTTTTCCTTTCGTTCGTAATTGCTTCCGCCCCATTGATTCCATCGAGCCTTGTGAAGATGCTGCTTCAATTGTTTCATTTTATTTCTCTGTAACTGAAGATACTTGTTTCTCAATTGCTTCCAATCTCTCTTGGCCATTATTTGCAATCCGAGATCGGCCGCGTCGACCCGTTCAATTCTACTTCGATGCTTTCGTTTTCGTTTTCTCTTCTTCCCATCGTCATCTTTCGATGTTTCGACCTTGTTCGGTTCGTCCTGTTCTTCCCTGACACTCTCGCTTAATTTCTCAATTGCATCTTCCTGCACTTGCCGCTCTTCCCCCTCCTCGAATTCATCGCCGCGAACTTTTTTCGTCGGTATTTCCTCGTCATCGGAAGTCTGATTATTCTCGGACTTACGCTTGTTCATACTCGTTGTTTGGCTATTTGGCTCTACTGGTTCCACACTGGATGGCATTATTTCTCTCGATGATTCGGCCTCTGCGAATGTCGTTATGCTCAAGAGCTCGTGAGGTTCCGTATGAGACGGCAAGGTACAATTTTTTTTTCGGAAGGCCTGAAAAGAACACGCGATTCTTGAAGTTTATTGAATACCGTTGAATAAAGGGAAGCGGTTTGTCTTACCTCCAGGCACACATTGGCTCCTTCAATCTCATCGAATTCGACAAAAGCGAATCCCTTGATCTTCCTGCTACTTTTGTATCGTGGAATGGAGATATAGGCGAGCGTGCCATACTGAGAAAATAAATTACTGAGCCACTCGTGATTCGCGTCAGGTGGTAAGCCCTGAACATAAACGGTGCAAGCTTCGCAGTTGTCGCGTGGATTTATAGGAGTTGTACGGCAGACTTTTGCCCCGTCCGTGGACAAGGAAAGAATCGCTGAGTTTTTCAAAGCTTTTGCCACTCTGTTTACATCGTCCGTCAGAACTCGTATTTTATTGAAGCGAAGAAATACATTCAAATCGACATCTGGAAAAATCCTTATATATTTATTGATAATTTATTATAATTATTATTATTGTTAATGAAAAAAATGTGATAGATTCGAGTTAATACAAATGGCAATGATAGGTAAGTTTCGTAATTTTCTTATGATTTTCATTATGGATAGATTGTATAACTTGTCGTTAATTAACAAGTCGGTACAGTGTTTGGTACAGTTGATAAGAGTCTGGAATCCATTGCTTGACTAGGTACACGTAGGAGGTAGATGGGTAGATTCGATAGGTGCTTCTTTAATTCACGAAGACGAACAAAGAGAATGATTTTTGAATTGAATTGAGCAAAACAACAGTAATTGGATCAAAAGACACAGTAGTTTGTGCGAAAAGAGATGGCACAGCCGAATAGATACATAGATCGACGAGCGATGTTGCGGTTGGCAATGTTGCGTGCAAGTTAGTTAGTTCGTATCATAAGGTTAATATAAATATGAGATGCTTACACGGGTCCTCCTTGATCAGCGTTCCCAAAAATCTGTCCTTGCTGAGATTGGCGTCGCTGAAGTAAAACTCCATTTGTTTTAGAATGAGAGCATGCAAAGCTTTTTTTCTCAAACGCGGCTTTGCTCTAGATACGTTGCCCTCCTGATTAAGCATTTCCTCGCAGGGTCTCTGCAAAGAATCGTGCACTTGTGGCACAGGAATTGATTCCGAGGCCAATCCTGGATTTGATTCTTGTTCTTCCATAACCATGATTGTAATTTTTTCTATAAATATAAAAATGAAATGAAATTTGGCAGGTTAACGCGTAAGATGTACGTCAACGAGATCGGCGAATTATCTTGGCGCCGGGATAATGACAGAACGATTTGCGTTAGAACGAGATATAGAGATATAGAGATATAGAGTAAGGTATATTTAAATGAATCTTGTAATCGTTTTGCTCCGAATATACGAGAAAATAAGGCTGGAGGTATTTGTTAAGTTTGAAATAAAGAGGTTATCGTATTGTTGACTAACGGGTTTCGTAGGTGCTAGAAATAACTCGAATAACACGTTTTGAAATAACGAAGTCGAGTTCGGGATCGCAGCAAACACCTATCGCCAACCTAACGTGCCGAACTGTTATCTTTTTTTGATTTGTTTGTTATTAGAGTGAGTGCGTTCCGAAATTGGCTGACAGTACTGTCGGTGAATTTGCGAAGACACTCGGTATAAAGGCGTATCGTGCTGATATTAGAATGACCTATTGCTCTGCCATCTGGGTTACATGCTTTTGACTGGGTACGAGCGAACGACGTGGTCGGTACAAGAGCGGCGGGTCAGTACAAAAAGTATAAAAATGGTTACGAATATTGCATAGAGATATATTAGGACAATCATTAACGATATTGGAAGCAATATCAAGGGAATAATAATTGTTGAAAGTAATTGATTGAGGTAAGATTTGGTTTTAGTCTAATTACGTAAAAGAAGGAATGGTGTTTATTTTGTGCGACTATACGACGGCAATAGGTACAGTTGAGTGGCGGTACGAGGGTACGATCTAGTCGATGCCGTCTCCCGACAGCAGAGTGCAGCAGCAGAGTGACGATGTAAGACGGACACGAGAAATAATAGACAACACGTGTATAGAGGGTGGCGGGTACAGTTCGCGAAGTGATAATTCTTAATCGATCAATTATTAATCTATATTATAAAAATGGGTATAAATAGCTGTATGAAATGGTCAATGTTGGAGCTGAGGGGGCTTTTAGAGGACGAGGATGCTTGCGTCCACTTCGAAAGATCCAAGAGACATCTTGGACTACATCCGTTTCAGTTGAACGATCTAAGGAATGCCCTGCAAGAAATCTTGGCTTCGAATGTGAATTCTTATGACTCGGAGTATGTATAGAGAGTGTTTGTAATAAAATTGCATGTACTCGGTGTTGGGATGCACTGCAATGAACGATAGTATGTTTTAACCGAAGAAAAAGAATGCGATGCTGATATTTTAGGTTAAATTTAGATAAGGAATAAAATGTTCTTTTAATTAGTCTACAGGGTCTTGTTTTGGCGTACAAAAATCCCAAGCTCCTTGGTCCATTAGGCGGTATTCTTCATGACTCGTACTTTATTCACGTGGACATCGAAGCAGATTTCTATATATTTAAACCTAAAATTGGCTGCACTCTCAAGGGTAAAAACGAGAATGAAATAAAATCAAATAGTTATCCCGTTTTTCACACAAGAACGACCTTGATAATTAATGAAATATTTTATCTGCATGAATTTAGGAATAACAAATAAGAAGGCTGCTAATCACGTAGGTGTCCTAGTCCACAAGGCATTCAATGTTTCGATACCGATGCCGGACGACTGCCAGGAATGGGAGGGCAATTTTGTATCTATCGGCCAAGAAGTCAAATTTACCGTTACCGATCTCGATTTCAAAGGAAAGCTGCCGTTTATTCGAGGCGAACTGTTACCGGAGTAAGAAACTCGTATGATTTATCGTTGATTAACCATAGTACGGCTCGTATAATTTATTATTCTTGTCATCTCTCTGTTTCTCGTTGCGGCTATCTTGATCAGTATAACACGAGAACGAGGCTTGTACAATCGTCCGAACAACGAAGGCGAGGGTACTTGCGAAGAAAAAATATCACCGTGCAAGAAGAATATGGAAAGGATTGAGAAAGTTGATAGAAAGAAAGCATCGAAATTCGTAGTGGGAGAAATAGATTCAAAGTTACGGACGGATAGATATCAAGTGGAACCTTTGGGTAATGGTAAACGCGAGTTATCCGACTCGGAAAGTTGCAGCGACGAGCGCAACAGGAGAAAAAAGAAAAGAAAGAAGGATACGGTACAAGAGGTGACCGACGTGAATTTGAGCCAACGAGAGGTAGTTCGAAAGCGAGAGATATCGTATACTACAGAGAAGACCTGTAAGGAGGAAGCGGAGGTACCTGCCCAAAAGAAGATGAAAATCTTTCAAAGTGTGAAAAGCGAAAAATCGACGAAGGCTACGATAAAGGAGAAGGAAGTCGATTTCGTCTCGGAATCGAAGAAGCTCGATAATAAATTGCAAGTATTAAATATTACAGAGATTAACGATAAGATTGTGTCATCGCGAACGAAGCGCGCGAGAAACAATCGAATATTAGATTCTGATAGCGAAGACGGGATAAAGATTGAAACGAAGCCGGATATCGTAACGAAGAAAAAGAAGAAGAAGAAGAAGAATGAGCTAACAAAGCAGGAAGATGAGAAGGAAGAGGAGGAGGAGGAGGAGGAGGAGGAGGAGGCGGCGGCGGAGGATGTGGAGAAGGTGGTGGTGGAGGAGAAGGAGAGGAAGAAAAAGAAAAAGAAGCATAAGGAGGAGAAAGAGAAAGAGGAGAAGGAGATAAAAAAGAATACAGTTTCAGAGACAATTCCAAAAAAGGAAAAACACATGTTTATAAAACCGGAGGTAAAAGCGTCGACAATTGAGTCAGGGAAGAAAGAAAAACGGAGAGTAAAGTTGAGTGAAAGTAACGAGGATGAAACGAGTGATTTATCAACTAGTAACGTTGCGGAGTTGAATAAGGAAAAGGGGGATGATTTTTTCCTGGATATTAGGATAAAGCCCGAGCCTTCCGATTGCGAAGATATTCCGTCGAGGAAAAGAGATAAAAAAAGAGAAGGGCGACGGGACTCTATAGGAGAGGAGAAAGAGGCTAAAGTACAAATAAAAAAAGCAGAGAACACTCTCGGGGGTGAGATTGTTATAAAAACAGAACCCGATATTTCGGATGTGGAAGGTAGCGTGCGAAGTAAGAAAAAATCCCGAAGAAGAAGAGACGAGGAAGAGTGTTTGAAATCGATAAGGATAAAAGTAGAACCGGATGCATCGGACGTCGAAGACGCTAATACGAGGTTGAAGAAAAGTTTAAAGACGGAACCTATCGAATCCTCGAAGGGGTTTGCGTCCCCTTAATCTTATAAAGTACGAAGATGAATGCGATTGACAGATTATAAGGTAAAAAAGATGCAGCGTGTATGCCTTATACGGGCCTCTTTTATTAAACAGCGCCATTTCGTATACATAATAAAATATATATTACTTTATATCTCTAAAATAATGAAGGGGAGAAGGGGCAGTTGGTACGGTTAAAATGTTGAAAATTTTTCGATAGGATGCTGTGGAGGATAATGCGAGGGTATACGCGTTGAAAAGATAACGAGATCGGAACGATCCTCGTTTGATTTGTAATATGTCGAGTGGCGATGCAATTTGGAAGATTGGTCTAGATCAGGCGAGATTGTGCCGGATCGGGTGAGGCACGCCTCAACGAAAGGAGAATGAGGAGGGTAGGACGTAACGATGTTTTTCTCGAAAAACATTGAATCTGATTTAGTCGGGAACATCGTGGTAAGAGGATGTTGGCGGGGTACTTGTTGACGATAAGATGTTACGGAAGTGGCCAAGGTAAGCCAGAAAAGTCGATCGGGCCCCCGAGTCCGGCATCCGCTTCCAAGAGACTCATTATTACGGCCATGGCAGCCTCGTCGTTGCCATCGGACGGTAGAGGATTCGGAGAGTCGTTCATAACCGTTCCTTCCATCATTCCCATCATGTCGTGCTCTTCCGGTTGTGTAGCTGGAATAGTGTTTGACATTAGACGTATTAGTGACCTTTGTCGTCGCGATCGTCGAGGCGAAGGAGGAGAGCAGAAGATACGATATGACGTAAAAGTGAGGACAGAGACCTTGGTCATTGGCGACGGATTGATTTAGCTGCGGATTGTTCCTTATCTGGTTGTACGCCGAGGATTGATCGATATTGGTGCGATTCTCGTTAACGGGAACAGTTGTTTGTTGGCGAAGGTCGCGTGCATTTTCCGGCGAAGCGGCTGTCGTTATCTGAAACTGCGTCTATGCATGTATCCTTTCCGTAATTATAGCTATAGGTATGACGATAACGTAGACGAAGAGACGGCATGCCAACGAGGATCGAGAATCCTTACCTCGGAGTTGAGCGAGGTTCGCTCTGGAACAATGGAATTTGGACTACCGACCGAGCACGAATCCTCGTTTCGCCTCTGATTATCCAATACTTGCTCGGCTATTCTCCGGCCAATTTTGCTCATCTCGACGTGACTCGAGATGAGTCTTTCCAGTCCCCCATTGCCTATACGTCATTCATAATTTCGTCAGTATATACCTAAAAATAAAATAAAATAAAATAAAAGCGATAGGGTATGTTGTTGGTTGGTTTACTCTGGGCAAAGTAGTCGTAATTGTCCTTGACGCTAGAGCCCTCGGATCTGTTGGCGCTACTCTCAACTTGACTCGTATCGCAGCTAAAAGTATAAAGAAAGGAAAGAACGCGAGTACGGTTGTTTTATCGCATCGAGCCGGAATCCTATCTCGTCGATACTCACTATATCGCAGAATTTTTCGAAATAAGATACTCGATATCTTTGGTCCAAGGATTTCTAAAAGATTTCCATTCGGATCGTAATTTAACGAAGCTAGCGCCTTTCGCCCTGAATCTGTATATCTGCGCAGACATACGAACGTTCCGATTACAAATGTTTCATACAATATCCAAGGTTCCATAGGTAGGTAGGTAGGTAGGTAGGTAGGTAGGTAGGTGGAGAGGAGATTTATTATACCGCGGTAATGACACTTTCGGCAGATTGAAGAGCGCTCTTGTGAGAATTCGCCAGGTGTGGAATGTCCTCGTGATGATAATACTCGTACATACTCGTGCCTAAAAGTTCTTGAGGCAAAAAGCCGAGCACCAGAGTCGCCCTAAAGAGAGAAAGACAGACAGAGAGAGAGAGAGAGAGAGAGAAAGGGGAAGAGATAGAGAGAGAGAGAGAGAGAGAGAGAGAGAGAGAGAGAGAGAGAGAGAAAGAGAGACGAAAAGTATGAATGAAAATAGAAAGAAGCGATCGTAGGGAGAAAATAAGGACAAACCTCTGATCGACGAAGAGAAATTTTCCGTCTATAGCATGGCGAGAAATAAATTCGATCGTTCTTGATTTAGGAATCGTAGGGCCGGAACAAAGTGAGGGAAGTCCGGGTTGAATTCGGCCAACTGCGACGAGACAAGAGAGACTGCAACCTTCCCCATCCCCATCTCCTTCGTGCTCCTCCAATCCAATTTTTGCCGGTGACCAAGATTTTAGGTAACCGGTGCAGTGTATGACGCAATATTTCCAGTCTGTTTCGCGAGTATATACATAGATACATATAGTATACGTGTGTATAAATGTTGAAAGGAATGAAAATTGATACGTGACCGACCGACGCTCTGTTGCTTCTTTCTTCGATGAGATTCGACCGCGGCCGCTGCTACCGCCGCGGTTGTATCAGCTTCTTCCTTTACTTGGGAATCACCGCCGGTAGAGGCCGCCACCCCGCATCCGGATGAATCCACTTTGCGCTTCATTCGACAAAAGAAAGATCGTCTCGCGCCTGGACACAATCTCGAGACTCCTAGAGGAACGTCCGTTTTTACGGGCAGCATCGCTGTCGAAAAGAAAAAGAGGCGAGTCGAGATTTTGAATAAAGGTTCGAGTGGAACGAGTCGATACTGATTTTCATCCGATCGACGTACTCTTGGCATCTATTAATCTTTCCCGGGGACTGAGATCCGAGGAGGAAAGTTGCTCCTTGACTTTGGCAACGTCCTTTGGATGGAGAATATCGAACCAACTCTGCCCCAATAGATCGTCCTACGGGTACATACGAACATAAGAAATAAATAAATAATGAGAGAAAAAGGATAGAATATAATATAGATAATAGTCGTTGGCGTCTCGACTACGAGTCGCGTCCATCACCTGTGTATAATCGAGGGTCTGTGCGACGGATTCCGATACGTATAGGATTCTTCCACGATCGCATCCCACCACGAAGACAAAACCCTCGGCAGCCTGTGGTTCAAAGTACCCTTCGTAATAATTCGCATATGTGATTTATAGAAAACGAAGTAATAACGAAGTAATAACGAAGGTGTAGGATTGGCGCGGGTTCTCGGCTCTCGTCGCTCACCTTTTATTTACTCTCGGTTAAACGTATCGCAAAAAAATTGCTCCAGTTCCCGCGCTATACGCGCCAATCCAAACTCATTTTTATTCTTTCTTCTTGTATAATTCGGACTTTTTGTAACGCGTCGGATCACGTACGGGACGATAGAAAAATCTGCGTGTACAATGATAACGGGGGAGGAGGAGAAGGGAGAGTCGCGATCGTACGTAAAAAAAAAAAAACAAAAAAAAAAAAAAAAAAAAACGCACG
>JAPYZU010000511.1:0-26623 GCA_030523005.1 Tryphoninae sp. B BG-2022a | reverse complement strand
TCTTCCCTTTCGGACGTCCTCCATGTACATCTTGGGGGAGGATTCTGGTCCAGAAATAGCCACAGCTCGTTCCTTTGAAATCCATTTTATCTTCATACTGCAATTTATTTATACGAACATTTGTACTTTTTTGTTTTTTAATACAATTTTTAGAACTGCTTTTTTAAAGGGTTCGTAGTGACTATGACGTTGTAAGCCCGTCTCAGCCCTCATTATATATGTCGCTTAAAAAAATGCGAAATAACATGCCTCGTCACTTTGCCAAGTGGCATTAATAATGATGAGCTGTCCTCTCATAGTTACAGTAGCAGTAATGTTACAAAAGCGTCTCGTGGCTATGCTGTTGCACTGTGACACGGCAGCGAGAGATGACGCAGTGAAAGATTTCATGGGCATTACTCGAGACGGACATAATAGAAACTATGACTTGAATTTCTACTTGTTATTAAAATTCTGTTTGTAAGATGATATTGTATGCCGATGTTCCTGCATGATGGTACGAAGTGTCTTGGGCAACGGCGTTCTTCTCTTCTATTCGAATTTCCTTCTCGAGCTCACCAGCTACTCGTGCCAACAGGCGATTCTCTTCCCTGAGAACGCAATGCACCGGATTCTGCCATTCTCGTTGCTTCTTTCGTGAGAATGCGGTTACGCACCGCGAAGGTGTTCGCTGCTCTGTAAAGACTCTGATTAGTATACGTGCTTTTGAACTTGGACGAGTGTTAACTCGCGTAACATACTTTTTTCAAAATCCACCGACGACGAAATATAGTCTGGACTTCGGTAGACTGACCATACGTTCTCCACAGATTAGCAAGGCCACGAGTAGAACGTCGTTAGTCCTCAACCAAAAGAAGTCATACTGCGTAACAAAAGAAAACCTAATTTAATGTAACGATATAGCAAGCGGCTTGACTTTATTTGGACACAAACTATATCAACTTTCTAAACACCGGTCAATTAAAATATTTTATTGTTGCTCATAAATTTATAGAGTAATGAATTTGCTGAGAATTTTCTAAACGCGCCCGATATTACTAGATTGATTCACAAATTCTGGAGCGTTTGATAAGGAAAAACAAATTCACAAATTTCTCTGCGTGCCTATAAAAATGTTAATCGACCAACTTCCATATCTTGGAACTGCATAATTTATAATTTATAACGAGTTCGTACAGCTCTTTACATCAACAAGATCTCCGAATCTCTCTTATTCGCAGGAATATCGTTCGATCCGGTCTTTCGGATTAAGACGCGAAAGAGATTGTAGATCGCGAGTAGAAAGAGCGACTTAATTGAATTTAGAAAAATGCGCAACGTTTAGGAGGTCGTAGGTGAGAAGATTCCTACTACGCCGCTTTCCCTCGATGGATCGCGGTCATCGGGATCAAGAAAGTATATAGTAGTTAGCAGTTCCACACGCGTATACACATACGGGGAAATCCTCATACTCCTCAAAGCCATCTAATTCATTCGTCGATCGACGCATAGGCAAAGAATCCACTTTCGATTCGACTGTGTATTCTCGCGACCTCAAATCTGACGAATTCCCTGCTCACGACTCTGCGACGATACTCTCGGTTAATCATAAATATCGTACACGCGCACTCATCCCGGAGCCACAACGTGACTAATGATTTTACTATTATGTTTTGTACAATCAGATTACATGGCTCGTACGAGGCCTTGAAGTATGGTACTCTTCTCGATGGATTGTCCGATCTAACTGGAGGTATAACCGAGAGCATAGCCATTCGTCAGGATCCAACTGGCTGCGGACGAGCCCTAACAAAACTTCTCGATATGACTTCGCTGATAACTTGTACCGTCAACAACAATCCTCAACAGCAGATTCGTACCAATACAGAAAAGTTAGCAAACGGTATACAAATGGGAATTAATTACAGGCTGTACGCCATAGAAAGGGTAAGTGATGCGTTAACAATAATCTGAAGAATTTGCAAAAGTTGAGAAGTTTTGTTGAAGCGCAAGAATATGATTTTCTGGAGTTTAAAGTTTTTGGATAAACTTGAAATGATTTTCAATCTACTCCTTCTCAAAGAAAGTTCCATTTTGGTACAAAATCTAGAGTCAATTCGGTTTTCTATTTCGTCAGGTGGAGACTTTCAGTGGCGAGGCGATCCAACTGGTAAAATTGAGAAATCCTCTGGGACCAGGTGGTGAGTACGTTGGTGCCTGGACGAGAGGTGGTCTTGAATGGGAAGAAGTTCCTCCTGTTGAGAGAGAACGTCTCGCAGTGAGAAATATGGCTGAGGGAGAATTTTGGTGAGTATCATCGTAAACGGCCAAAAGTACCTTTTTTATTATCTGCATTTCGTTGCTCAAGTATAGCCTTTCGCAACAATAACTCGTTTGGGCTATATGGACCAAGATATATATCTCACGGTTCTTCTTCAGTCTGTAAATAGAGAAATTTCGTTATAAACAGGTATATAAACTTTTCTATGTTGCAAATCTATCTGACCTTGAAAATTTCCTCTTAATAAGCTAATGAGACATGCAAAGTGGAATGCGGATTTTAAATAGAGCAGCTGAATAACTCGTTTCTTAATCTTAAATTAAATTTGAGACATTGAAAACAAAGTATGTTAAGAACAAACAAAATTTTCGACAGGAAATGCTAATATGAGAATATATTTTAATTAGGATCTCATATTCCGACTTTGTGAAGACTTTTACACATCTAGAAGTCGTTCATCTTGATGCAGAAACGTCCAGGGACGAACCATCTTTGCATAGCAAACACACGTGGCAAATGAAATTATATCAAGGAAGCTGGAGAAGAGGAGTCACTGCAGGTGGTTGCCGAAATAATCAAGGTGAGATATTCGAAGATTAATACATACCCCTAACGTTTCCTACGATGCAATGAAGTTATGTTTTATTCTCTTTGGTGTGCAATCGTTCCAGATACTTTCCACATAAATCCACAATTGCATCTCATACTCAGCGAAATGGAGGAAGTTATAGTGTCCTTGAATCAACATTCCATAATGGAACCAAAGGTCATCGGTTTCACAGCGTACACGTTGCCCAAGAACAATACAGAATCTATTAACAAACAGTTCTTCAAGAAGAACAAGTCACTCGTTAATTCGCAATACACAAACAGTCGACAGGTGAGCCACAGGTGTCAACTCGAACAGGGTGGATATCTTCTAGTGCCAACGACTTTCGAACCCACACAGGAAACAAGTTTTACCCTGAGAGTATACAGCAGTAAACCGTTGAAGCTCAAGTGAGTTCCTAACAATTGAACCGATAACTCGTTCTACCCTGTCTTATTTCAATAATCATTGCAAATAAATTTCTCTATTTTCCTTCCTATAAAAAAATAGATTACTGGATACGCCGCCTTCTCTTATGAAGTCTGCGATAGTCAAAGCACCAGCCCTGGAGGGAAAAGGATTTTCGCAATACGAAGCAGTCTTTCTGCAACTCGCCGACGAGCACAGAACAGTCAACGCTTTCGAACTCCAAGAATTGCTGGAGGCTTGTTTGCCCAACGGTAGAATAATTTGCTGCTTTGATTTATTTCTGTAAGCGAACGTAACTTGCCAGGAACAGAATTTCAAGGCATGTTTTAAGAAGATTTTACTGGGTTGAAATACAGCTTCTCAATTTTCTGCAGCATGTTTGATATTTTGTGGTACAATGAAGTATTGTTCTCTTCCATTACTAATAGAAGACTAAAAATGACGCCCTTCTCTTGTACAAACTGTTCCATTAATAAATTGCATGTTTGATCTTTGAATGCTGCAGATTACATCAAAAGCTGTGCCTGCATGGAAGTTTGTCGACAGGTGGTCCTCACAATGGATGTATCCTTGAAAAAAAGCAATAAAGTTCATATGGAGGCAATATTTTATGTTCAAAAGATTCAAAGATTCTATACATTTCTTAACAATTGGTAAACAGAGTTCTGGAAGTGGCAGACTCAAATTCAACGACTTCAAAGATCTCATGTGCAGTCTCAAGTATTGGCAAGCTGCATTCAAAAATCACACAAAGGAAAAGACAGGCATTCTAAAAGCTGAGAGACTACGAGATGCTCTTCTTGAAGTTGGTTTTCAATTGAACACGGATGTTCTGTCGATCCTTATCCTGAGGTACATGAGAAAGGATGGTACTCTAAGGTTCGGAGACTTTGTCTCTTCAATATTGCACCTCAGCGATGCTTTTGGTGAGTGTAAATGAATTGTATGAAAAAGAACCAATGGAAAAATGCATTAATGATGAATTTTTTCTTATTGGAACTATTCATTTCCTTCTTTAAGAAAATGTTTTCGTTCTAGGAATTTTTGAAAGCAAGGATCCTCTACAGAATGGCACAATCAAGCTTAGTTTATCAGAGGTGAATATTATTTCTGAAGAGCTTGAATTTTTCAATCACTTGAATTATTGATATCACGTCCATATCCTATTTCCGCTGACAGTTCGTGACATGAATGCTTATATGTAATATTCTCTGTTCCAGTGGCTCCGATCGTCCCTGATGTGCTGAAACGAAATATCAACGGGTTTGAAGAATCCGTACATCTGTAAATAATTGTTTCTCGCGAAAAACTTCGCAAGCCATACAAAAAACGAATAATCCACGTTCCCAATTTGCCCTGTAATGTCTGTAAAATATAATTTCACCTTTCCTCCCTGCTCCTGTTGTCGTATGAATTTTCAACTTTGTTTACACACGCGGATTTGCGTTTGATAACTTATAAGAGACTTTATGTATATTAAACCTGTATATCTAATAAGCAACGAAATGAAGCGGACGATAAATATATATGTTTATTTTGTATTATATTAATAACGTGTTAATCAATGTCTGTTTAATAAAAAACGCATTTCAATAAAAAGATCATTTTGTCACTGCCTCTTTTGTCGGTGTCCGTCGGCAATATAAATAACTATACTGCAGTTCTTTACTGTATCGACATAAGAAAACAGTTTTCTACTTTACCAACCATTTGCATCTTATATACCTTTGCAGCCACAATGATATTTGCAGTTTGGTCGCGCATCGTAATTAAAATCTTTATAAATTAAAGATATAAGTTTAAAAGAATAATCCAATACTTCCTGGCGAGTTGTCTCTCCTCGAGGAATTTAACAGGACGATCCAGAGCCCGTTGCAATGTATTCTCTTTTGCCTCAAAAGTGATGGATAGTTCTAAAACGAAAGAACGTCACCCTGGACAATGGAATAAATGTAGTACCTTTTTCCAATATTTGTTGAGTTATTGGAATGCGATTAATTATTCACAATATGCACACTGATATTCTCGGATTCTTTGCCGAATTTCAGGACTATTTGCTACCCAAATTCAATGATGGGTATAATTGTAATATCTTGTTTACATTACGACCCGTACTATCCGACCGCACGAAAAAAAGCAAAGTATCGACATGCTAGCCAATATTTTAAAAAAATACCACAATGAATCTTATTTAGATGTATTTTATACAGCATTAACGATAAAACAAAAATTCCTAAAATCTCTCAAATTTGTTGTGTTTGTCTGATCGATGCCCGCGCTTTCAAACAGCCCAGCAGGCAGAGCAGCAGTCGTATTGCAGCGTGTGTTAAGATCGCATACCGAGTGACGTGGAACCTATAGGTTATAAACCACTCGCTCGGTGGTTCCTTTGTTGGGCAATACGAGTATATTATACAGTATTTAAGCATTATTAGAAAAGTTATTTATTGTTCAACGCATATCAAAAGTTCCAGCTGTTAAAATGTTCGAGATTACGGATACTCAAAGTAAGTAAGATATGATTGAAAGTCTTAGCGTCTGGTGTTACAAGTTTATTGTCGGTGACTTGCTTAATCTGTCACAGGCGCGACAAGTTGTGTACATTATTTTTCGTTAATGACAGTTAACAATGTTATAATTATAGAAATTGGAGTGGGTCTGGCGGGATTCGGCATTGCGTTTCTCTTTCTCGGAGTACTTCTGATATTCGACAAAGGTCTTCTGGCAATAGGCAATGTGAGTTGGCAGTCCAGCAGTATTTTTATAAAAAGGATCTTGGTCCTAGGGACAAGAATTTTTATCAAAAACCTTTTGCTAATTCTATCCTGGGTTAAGGTGTTAGATTTGTGCATTAGAACCGTGCTATACTTGGAATGAAATACATTTCAATATATCTCCAGTGCTTTCAAAATCGTTGAATAGCTCTTTTCCAATTACCAATTGAGTTACATTAAATACGTCCTACCTTCTTGGGCTGTTACAAGAATTGTTTGAATAATACAATATTTATTGTGTGCAAAGTTTATGCTATATAAAGTATATTGAATCCGGCGCTACAATTTGCTGATGTCGAGTTATGCAGTAAAGTGGCAAATCTATACAAGTGCGCCGTAGATTATTGAAACAATACAATTTTCGAACAGTCTGCTTACCTCGCATTTCCTTATAGATGTCATATACCACACAACCTCAGATAATCCCTAAATTAGCTACAACAAAGGTATTTCAATAAAAATAATCATTTTTTTTCCTACAGCTATTATTTATCTCTGGACTGGCATGCGTAATCGGACCTAGGCGGACGTTAAGCTTCTTCTTCCAAAGGCACAAATTAAAGGCCAGTGCAGCGTTCCTAGGCGGTGTCATTGTAGTTCTTATGGGTTGGCCAATAATAGGCATGATCCTCGAGACCTATGGATTCGTACTTCTTTTTAGGTAAATATTCAAATATACCATCGTCAACAATATCATTGAGATTGAAATCGCTTGGACCAGAATATTAAACACCTGATATTATGTTACAGTGGATTCCTCCCAGTTGCCATAAACTTTTTACGACGAGTACCAATTCTGGGAACATTACTAAACATGCCTGGAATCAGTCGAGTATTGGATATGTTAGCTGGAGATTCCAACAGGACAACAGTATGACCCTTCCTTTAAAAGCATTCTCCGTATCGAGCTATTGCTTGAGAAAGTGTACATAAACAAATACTGCACCGTTCCATCGGAACTTATCATCCATCTTTCATCACTCTATCTCGTGTCAACCTCGCCCCGTCATCTCGTGTTTTTCTTTCCCGTTCGTTCCATTCCATGCACTTTACGAAATACTTTTGTACAAGACAAAAATGGAGCAGAAGAAAATAGGATAAAATGTGTGTAATATATATATACATATATATGTGTATGAGCTGTGTGTCAAAAGTATGCAGGCACTGGTCATTTTTCGTCCGGTGCTCTAATTTATGATTGTTTATATAACAATCTTGTTAATTTACCTGAGTTTAATATATCCATATATCAAGTACGTACAAAACTACAGAAATCACCGGATGCCATAAGACCATCCGTGTGATACACGCATTTTGTCGTTCGCGTTACAAATCGTCCAAATGAACGAAACGAAAAAAAACAAATACAATTTCCACGAGTGATCGAGCTGTAATTAAAAATCAAGTTTCTCGATTACGTTTTAATACCAAATATGGATCTTTTTTTTCTTGCATTGTTTCAGAGTCTCTAAATGCATGTACGAAGCTGTGTCAGACTTCGAAGCATTCCAGTCGGTTTTTTGTTTCATAAAGAAAAAAAGATTATTTTTTTATACTTACTTTTTTTAATCGCGAGCCAATTACCCATTCCACAACGACAACACAGAAAACAAAAACGTTGCATCCGCCTTCGTGAGATGAGAAATGAAAAGTACAATCCGGTAATATTATTTTTTAAGTTTTGCAGAGATGCTACGAGACGAGCGGAAAGTGCGACAGATAAAAACTTGAGTACTCTACGGTTTCTCACTATCAACCTTATCGCATACAGTTGATTTGTCACAATCGTTACGTAGTTAAAAGGAATTTTTTCATTCACGCAAACCTAGTGCTCAAGCTTTTTCCTTCCCAGCAGGAAAATGTGTCGTCGAATAACGTTGGTGACCACGAACTCTGGCCTCCATTTAAAATTAGCTATTCACGGGCTTCGTTGTCACTACAAACTAGCACAACTACGTTATTTCCGTACGTGTACTTTAGTAAATCACGTTAAACATTCTGCTTGGCATCGAGAATTCGCGTTTTCCAATGTCGATTGCGCATCGTTTCATTGTAGCTGGTACGTATTAGTATTGTATTAGCTATGCGGAGTGTAAATTGCAGTAGCATTATTTCTCCTTCAAAGCGTTTACTTCGGGTTCGTTTTTTATTGAATTTGCTGTATTACCTGCATACATCCTAACATGAACAGATTTTAGATGCATACACATTGAGATGAACGGGTTCACGTTTTATCTTACAAGTAAGAGTTCTCTGGAGTGCGAAGTATATTTTCCCCATTTTTTCTCATTTATTTAATCGTCCCCTAAACTCGGTGTAATCCTCCAACGTTTCGATTCTTCGAGGCGAAACGTACGGTGGATGGTCGTTCGCTTGCAATTAATTATCATTACGAGTTTATTAATTATCTACAATGGGCCGAGAATAAGGGCGGGGGCAGCCCAGGTCTACGCGCCCCGCCGTCGCCGTCGATGGTTCTATCATGATTTTAACTTGATTTTTCTTGTTTATTTTCGTCGCGCGTCCCTGTTATCGTCTTGCCGTTTTTTGAACGAAAGTTGGCTCAGCTTTGTTCTGCTTTCTCTCTCATGCCATGATGTTGTCTTGTCTCTTATCAGCTTTACTGCTGATCCGTCGGCGAAATCCCGATGATCGTTCACCGTTTCGGCACTCGATATCAGGAGGTCTTTATTGTTTCCTTACATTCCTTGGTTTCATTAATTTATTTAGTTATTACCGATACCCTCGATTTCGCGAGAAGTACGATTATCAGTTTGGGGGGAGTAAGGCCCTCTTCGTTGGACAACGTGCCAATCAATTTCACAAATATCGACGCTCCCCGATTTTATATATAATTCGGATAAAAGCCGACAAATGTTTGCGCGTATGCGTATTTTTTTCGCTCGGGGTTCGCGTCTCGAAGGCGGTGATCTGGATTATAGTGGGTTTGGTTTCTCTTCTTTTGTCGTTGGCGCACCGCGAGTCGCCGCAATAAAATACTGAATCCGGCAATAAATTAAAAACAATTCGCTAACGTTATGAACCCACGGTTAATCGTGATTTTCTTTATCTATACATATATATATGACATGACATATATATACATATCTGCCAAGTTTAGTGTATTTCTCACGTGGCACTACCGAACCTTCGTAGCTTAGGAGACCTTATTTATGAAATTGTCGACGGTAATACGTGTCCAAGCACTCGGGGCATTTCGGTTGTTCTTCCGTAAACGATGTTTTTGAAGGAGTGAGGGCAAAGAATCGAAGGGTCGGGAAAGGATAGTTTTGTATGTTGTCGATGGTAGTCATGATTGTGGATTTCGGTTTGATGAATGTGAGGGGTTTCTTACGAGGGTCGGGAGGGATCAAGGGATTGGTTATTGGGTGTTGATCTCTTAAAGGAGGTTCTTGATCTCGTCGTACAGCACAAGCACAAGGGCACCACCAGTACCACGAAGAACGTTGGAGAATGCACCCTTGAAGAATGCACCACCACCCTCGGACCTGTAGATCGTTGCCCAGCAGTGAAGGGTGTTCTTGTAAAGAATCTCAGCCTTGGCACGTCCGGACTGCATCATCATACGCCTACGCACGGTGTCGAAGGGATAGGACACGATACCGGCGACGGTCGTCACGCACTGAAATTTTTAAATTCGGATTTAGATGTTACATTCATTTTTTAGCACTTGATACTTGAAGGCTTATAAGGGTCGATTTGCCACATTAATTTACCTGCGCGATACCCCACGATACGAGGAACGGAGTTTTCTTGGGGTCGGGAAGCATACCACGTGCGGTATCATAGAAACCGAAGTAGGATGCACGGTAGATAATGATACCCTGTACGGATACTCCGAAACCACGGTACAGTCCACCAAGTCCGTCAGCCTTGAAGATCTTGGTCAAGCAATTGCCGAGACCACTGAACTCACGTTCAGCTCCAGCCTTACCGACATCGGCGGCCAACCTAGACGAACATGGCAAAATAACTGTATTCTTTGTTCTTTTTTTAGACATAGTTAGGTATTTCTTACAAAAGATTGTAGTACTCGAGTAATTTGGTCTTACCTGGTTCTGGCGAAGTCAAGTGGGTACACGAAACAGAGGGAAGTTGCTCCAGCGGCACCACCGGAGGCGAGGTTTCCAGCGAAGTAACGCCAGAATTGTGTGTGCTTGTCAACACCACCCAAGAATACCTGCTTGTACTTGTCCTTGAAGGCAAAGTTCAAAGCCTGGGTGGGGAAATAACGGATGACGTTGGCGAAGTTACCACGCCAGAAACTGAGGAATCCTTGCTCTTTTGGGATACGGACGAAGCAATCGACCATTCCTGCGATACATTGATAACATAAATATTAGATGTGTAAACAGAAATATGAATGCAATTTGACGATTGCGGCATGGGATTACAATTTGAACATTCACGATAAGTAAAACATAATTTTTCCGTTTGCATCATATCTAATCGAAAAAAATGAGTAACCTCGACACGTTCAAAGTATAACCCCAAAGTAAATTACGGTCAAAATTTCTTATATCAAATAGGTTTGATATAAATTAATCATAAGAGCAAGATTTTCTTAATTCTTATTCAATGTCGAGAGATTGGTAAAATGTTAATTTTCAAACACCAGTTTTTACATTTATGCACACTATATATGCGTATACATCACACACATACATACATATCTCCGTGCGTATTCGGGACGCAGAGCGATACATGGCGCCATCTTCTTTTCGATAAATTCATTCTCATTGTGTTACGAAACGTGTTCGTGCGAGCATTGTTTTTGGTAATCCCGCAATAAATCATCCGTAAAAGCTATCCTCCCGCTCGATTCCAGAAATAGGAATATTCAAAGATAAGCAAAAACAGTCTCCATGGAAAGGTATGATAATGTCAAAATTGTACCCCGATAATGATAATTAAACAAATGCGCACGGTACGCCGATCTAATAAGGTTAGGATCTCCGTACATTACAACACATACATAAATAGGCTTATGCGCGCGCAGCTATGCATGGACCCATCTTCTTTTCCAGGTCGCACATGCAGCCACAGTTTGACGTAACGTGCTGTGTGTCAAGTTTACTACACCGTAATGAATCATCTTCGAAACGTGTCCTCGAGTTTAGTTTGATAAATAACGGCAATTGAATGAGACTAAACCGTCGAGATTATTTTACAAATTTTGGATAATGAAAAGTATCTCCGCATGGTAATTATAATTAATGTAATTCGCATGCTACGATAACCTAACCTCTCTGGGTGCTTGGCAAAAGTTGATCACATAAAATCGAGAAAAGGAATAAGCTTAGGTAAAAAATGTTATTCTTTTATTTCTAACAATGAATTCATCATGATGAAACATTAGGAACAATTAAAAACGGTACAACCATTTTGTATTCATTGCGATGGCGTGTCATTTGTTCATTAATTGCGCGTTCTCGTTAAAAAAACAAGATAAAAAACGACTCTCGCATCGTGCTTACACAAGTAATGACAGTAGACGGCAGAGTTATCAGTTCTTACTCGAAAATATAGTCAACAATTTTAAACGTCTGTAACAAATTGGATCAATTTTTTTTTGTAGGTTACATGATTTATAAATGATGAAAATTTGGTCAGCTAATTAAATTATCCGTATACATTTAGCACGTCAGCGAAGCTAAAGTTCATTAAGAAATGTGTTGAAGACGACCGTGGCTCACTCCAGTTAGCCGGTTTCGGTCTGTTACAACTGACACGGTTCAGAAAGGAATCCGGTCATAACCGCAATATAAATTTGTCTGTAACCAGAGTTGACGCACACTGTCAAACGTGCAAATAATTCTCCCGAAATTTATACTGAAGGAAGGTATTATTTGGCAGGTGACAAATGTGTTTCGAACGTGATTAGTCGTCACATAAGTACAATAGATCAGCGTCCCACGACAATACGTACAATCTGTATATGCTCGATTTGTTAATTCAAAAGAATTATATATGACCCACGTTGACCTTCGGAGAGCAATGAGAGTTATTGATCATACTGCAGGGTTTGAACAAATATCAACGAATGAAAGTGCCGATGTAATCGCATATAATACAAATGATGCAGGACATACGGCGTTCGTTCATTGACAAATCTAATCCACAGGGTCATTCTAATCTAGAAAATTACATGAATGAATTATCAATTTCTAACTTCGTAGTAAGAATCCCATTTTATTGAAGAAAATTGAATCGAAAATAATTCAATGTTCCTTGAGCGGACTATAGGAAGAATTCTTGGAGTTGCATTCTTTCGGAAAAAAGACGGTTGAAATATTTTCCTCATGGCGATTGCGAAGGGACGGCGGCCATGTTGAACCGCATCGTCATCGATCGAGTCGAACGTTCGTCCACGATGTTCGCAAACTCGTGTAAGTATGAAAAATCGCGCCATCTGGCAGACGACGTATACCGTTATCGACCCGCCCGCGTCGGCCCAGGGACCAGCTTTTATTCCACGCGAGCTCAATGTTCTTACTTATATAATCTCCCGAAAAACTCAATGCCAAAGTTACATAAAGCGACCAAACTTCAACGAGATGAGATACACGGAGAGAGGGAGGAGAGATAGATTCGCGAGACATCACGAGGCCCGTCCGTTTTTCGTCACTGGCGACCACGCGTTACGTAACCGGAAAGCTTCGCCTCGCAACACGTTCAACACACGTTTTCAACGGTCTATCCTCGTTTTTCTCTCATTCTTTTGGGAGCATTTCGAGTTTGACATAAGCACGAGATAATCTTGCACCTGTCACACGTTTCCTCGAATCGTTTAACTCCGTCCCTTGAGCGAATCCGGGCGGGGGTGGAGCGTTCTCAACGCACACGTAACTCTACCCGAACACCTTGCGCTCCATCTTTTTTTTCGTTACCGTTTTTTTTCCACTTAGAACGCTTAGTTTGATTTTGTTACCGTACTTTTGTCTCTGTCATGCTCACATCTAAAAACGGTTAGATTCACTCCCATAGTCATTCTACACCTCTGACGCACGCGCATACACACACACACACACACACATTCACTCCACTCAATGAATTGATTCTCCTCGATTCTATCCACGAGCGAGAAAAAACTACTTTTGACTAATTCATATCCATTCATGTACCATAAAGATGCCTATTTTTTATGTGTTTTTACTCACCCTTGTAGCGTTGGTCCTCAGCGATTTGCTTCGAGATGTGCTGTACCTGCAGCAGCAGCTTGACACGCTCAATGGGGGCCACCATGGTTTTCGAAACAGCGGCGGAAACACCACCGGCGAGAAAATCCTTGGCAAACGCCACGGGATCCGTGAGACCAGACATTTTTGTTTAATATATGTTTTGGACTTTCGTGTATATGTGTGAATAAGGGTTTTGCAAAAAGGAAGAGGAGAAACTTGACTCCAGTATCGGACGCGCGCCGGACGACGAGTGAGCGAGGCAGTGTTCTTCTCGACGGACCGACCCTCTGCTAAGAATAGAACGACGAGATCACGTGTTAACGCTTGTACGCATGCGCGTCTCGTTTCGTCGGCACATGCGCCGCGCGTGTTGGCACTGTGCGTTCAAAATTCTCTTCGAAAGACCCTGACACTTCAAAAATTTTGTCAATTTTGCGTTCGGTAAGATGCGAATATTTGTCCAAAACTGAATGACGATTGGAAAATATGGAAATTCTTTGTCGTTCCCTCAACTCGGTGTTTCGCGAAAAACATTCGAATCGGCGCGCTTTCTCGGGCTTACGTCACTTCTGGGTCGGTAACTAATGGCGAATCGAGTCTCCCTAGGTGTATGGTCGTCTTTTGAAGACGACAATAATACTTAGGAAAAATTGACAATATACACAGATTCCAAATAGATTCCATCTCGTTGTTCGCAAATATATCGTGGAATTGTCGATGAAGGTATTTTCCGGCGTGAGGAATTGATCATAAACTGCTAGTAATTCATACACGATGCATATTTGTTTATCATGATCAATATTTTGCAACATTCCTTGGAAACGTTTCATAAATTGTGAGTGTGGCTAATCAACCCTTTTTTTTTAGTGAAAATCCATTTCAAGAACCGATTGTTCGTCATTGAATGGGAGAATTTTTGCCAATGGAGAGGAAGAGCTTGAGAATCATTGTGGACTCGTCGCTAGGCAATCCATTGATATTTTCTGTCGTTCGAATCGGTAAAAAAATCCCTAGAAGCTTGGATTCTGGTGTACACACGGATTTCTTATTTTATTAGAAGTTTTCCTGATGACAAGTTGCATTGTTGTTTATTTTCAAACTAGGTAATATTTTTTTTGAAAAATTTTAATTTTTTTATAGTTTCCACAGGGATGAAGAACGCCCTCTACCAAGGACCTTTTGTTTGACTGGGATTCGCCTCTGCCTGTACGAACCTACACCTTAGCAAATGGGAGCGGCCTCGCAGCTCGATTCTCAGCCACCTCGGGACGATCGATCATTGGCAACCGGGGGGGGTTGAGCTTATATCACACATTATCGCATCGTTCCAACAATTGCAGGTAGGAGTATGGGATTTTTTTTCAGAAATTTCTGTTCATTACCGTTTGGACAATAACCAAAATATTACCATGTTTAAATTGATTTTTTAAACAAATTTTTTTTTTCACAGATACCAGTGGGAGGGGTTGAAATATGCCGAGGTCAGGGAAATGACCTGGAAGAACGTGAACTGATTGAGCATGAACCCCTTTGACCTCGCTATGTATTCAAATTGATAAAAAAAGAGGTAGACTTTCAGGCAAACGTAGGAAACAATTTGAAACAAACATGGGGTAGGTTTTTACTCGAGACACGGTGTGTCTGTCAGATTTGTTATGTTGAGGGTGAATCTCACTGGTGGATAACGAGACACAAGGTCAATTCTAACCCGAAGAATGAGGTCAAAGCGGGCAGCGATAGAGAACCGCGAGTTTCAATTGCGTAACTCTGGCTAGTGTCCAGTAAAACGTAGAGCCACGAGCGCCAAAGTTCAATGGAGCAACGTCGCCGAGAGGTGTATTTATACATCCTGAGGATGCACGCGCGCGCGGACCTTGCATAGAACGATATTGCTAAATGTGTTTCTCTGTTCGCGTGTACTACCGTAAAATCTTTGACATTGCGAACTCCCTTACAGCCACGGAGTCATCGGAATAGACCGTAGTAAAAAATACAACACCCAAAATTACTTCTGATTAAAAAAAAAACAACGATTGGTTAAAACAAAGTTTTGTAATTTTTGCCTTTAGGAGACGATAAGCAATCGTTTATACGACAATTGCAGATATGTTTGGTTCAATATTATTATTAAGTAATTTTTCAAAGTCTGACCTTGAATGGTTCTCAAAGTCATCCCCTAGAGTGAATTCGACTCGATTTAACTGCTCCATGAGTCATCGAACTCGAGGTAGAATCTTGTACTTACCTCGCAGAAGTGTGTTTAAGATATTTCTGTCGTCCACCAAGACATTTTTTGTAGAAACAAAGAGATGTAAGTCAATGCTGAGACATTCATGTAAAGCGTTTTATCTATAGAACGTCCTTGTGCTTGTATATTCTCGACGACACGTGTCGTCAGACTTTTACCGAGACAATGATCGAACAAGACGTATACGTTGTAAAGCGCATCGTTGCATGTGCTGCACACGCGAGAAAGCGCATCAGTTAAACAACATCTTCAGTGAGAGGCTTTTTATTGTTTATGGAACCTTTGACTTTTATTTCTCGTGTCATAGCGATCAACGAAAAAAAAAATTAAAATGCAATCATTTTATTTTGAAAAACAAAGCGCCAACCTTTAAATTACCATCAATACGTTCTATTTTAATTCGTTTATTTTTCACTTTATTATCAATTAATCCATAAATCAGTTTCAAAGGGTTACGACGAATGCTGTATGATTATTGCGTCAAACCGAATGATAAGAGATCCACAGCGTTGTAATTCGATCCTTCTTTAAATTCTCTGCGCCTCGTCAACGCTGGCGACACCAGCTATTCGTTATCGCATCTAACATTCCGTAATACGATAGTCCGAGGTAGAGTCAAATGATTGCGTTCAGTCATTAGCCACACATTTTTAGTCGCTGGTACAACGAGTTATAAATGAAGGCATGAAGGTCAATGGACGGGCGGATATACGTTAAAACACGTATTGTTTAGATTAGATCCGTTAAGATTAAAACTGACGAAGACACGAAGGAGATAAATATCCGATCTTGTAGATACAGTTTTTTAGGTATATTACGATAAGAGTAGGGCCGTTGCGCAAAATGCGAAGCCGAGACACGACGCGTGTGGCACGGCGTGTGATGTCCCTGGCCTGGCCAAGAAAAGAACATAGTAGCAGTAATAGAAACATTTCTCGTTATGTACCGTTCACTTCTTTCGAGACTTCTTACGAGATCACACGCGCCCAAAATCGTTCTCCTATGTCTATGCATAAAACAATTATTTAAATGGTATATAAGTCAGGGTGCAACCTGCAGCAACAAACGAATTTTCTGCTGTGTAAAACTTTCGAAGTAAAGTCGATGATAATGTCAGGGTCACGATTGAGCCCCAATGTTAGTGCTTAAAAACGAAGAGATCGCATCGACGTGTGTAAAAACAATAAGGTAGAAAAAGGGTGATTGGTAAAAGGCAGTTTTTCACATTTTTCTTCGAAGTAAAGAACATATTTCGACTGTACCATCAATTTTCATACAAAAATATGTACATGTCATTCCTACAAATCGATAAGTACAATGTATCTCGCAACTTTCAACTCATTTTTTCTCGTTAAGTAACCACGAAAAAGAAAAGAAAAGAAAACAAAGACTTCGTGTTCTTGCAAAATACAAATCTTCCTTATCATTGAAAGGTTTAAATATATCTTATTTACATGCGAGTTTTGGAGGTCGTGAGTTTCTTGCAAATCGTTAATACGAGATAACACTTTTGTTCTTAGGATATCATGATATAATAATAATATTAATGATAATACGTAACATTAGGAGTAAAAGCTATCATTGTGATCTTGATGAGGTTTTGAGCAGTGTGCACGTCGTTCGGTGAACGCAGCCATTCGCGTTGCGGGTATAGTAGCACCTTTCGCCACCTATAATCGATACCAAGGAGAGATTAGATCGATATTAAGTCATAACTGTGATAACGAAAGATTTTCGAGTATTCGAGCAATAACGTTTTTTTACCTTGAACCATGGAGAAATCAGAGAACTTTCCGCATCGCCGCGCTCCTCACCTCTCAAACGGAGCAATCGGCTAAGTAAATCTTTAGCGTCATTCGATATTGTCTCGAAATATTCATCGGGAAAGCAGAAATCACATTTCAATATATTAGCGGTTGTTTCCTCGACCGAGTCATCCAGAAAAGGGGACAAACCGCTGCAACGAGAAATTTAGAAGTATTAGTCACTTGTGTCGGTCCTCTTAAGTAATAGTTTTTGTTTCTTCGTCGTATTGCAATTACCTCAAAAGTACATAAATAAATACACCGGCAGCCCACATATCGGTGTAAGACCCCGTGGGCCTGCCAAGCACCAATTCTGGAGCTGCAAACTCCAAATCGGCCGGTGGTACGACTTCGTCCACCGGTCCTCTCACAGATTCGCCTAGATCGACGATTTTCACGATGCCGGTCTCTTGGTCGACCAGCACATTTTCCGGCTTTACATCCAAATGACATTTGCCACATTGATGCAACCATTGCAACGCTGATAATAATTGATTCGCGTATTTGCTTGCCATAGCTTCTGTGTAATCAGTCTTTTTACTAAGGTATACGAAGAGTGTCGGGCCACGGACTCTGCAATGATAACACAACATGGTTGTTATTGTAGATACAATTTTTTTTACATATTTTGTCAAGTATTACAAGGAGAATTTGATCTTCGCTAGAAAACATTGTTCTTACAACATTCTAATCACATTGGATTCTCATGGATTGGCGTACTTAAAACAATTCTTATCTCTCTGTCGGCTATACTTACAATTCCAATACAATCGTATCGACTCCCGGTTGTGGAGCGTTCTCAAACAGAGCGAAAGCTCTGACAATATTTCCATGATGAGTTGCCGCTAATAAGTCGTATTCAGCACGAGTCAGAGTTCTGGACTGTTTGTGTCGAGGAGTTTGTTTGAGAGCAACTTCTTGACCAGTTCCTCTGTCCCTCGCACGTCGGACAACTGCGTATCGTCCCTTACCAAGCTCATCGAGTTCCAAATATCGGCCTATGAACTGTTCAGCCTCCCAGCTCATGCTTTCATCAAGAGGCAAAGTTACCACTGCCGATGGTGACGTGCTATTGCCATTTTTGCCTACAACCCTGAAACTGTAGGATGCTCCAGCAGAGAGCTCAAGAATAGCGGGTGGATTTCTCGTGTCTTCTAAAATCGGCAGCCATATCGCTGATGGTATGGTTCGACATTCGATTGTGCAGAGATCGGCATCGCGTTTTTCCCAATCGACCTTTACTTTCGTCGTTCCCATTACGTACGCCCAAGTAGCTCCACCAATTCCTGTAGATTCAATGTCATATTTACATTCTAAAATTGTATATACAAATATTCAAACTCAACTAAGCGGTTTCTGTAAGAGTCACGATCATTTTAAGTAAATCATAAATTTTAAAAATTGTCTCACTCGTCCTGACTCTGCCTTTTGTTGAAACTCACCCACGACACAGAGCGATATTTTCGCTGAACACGAGCCATTCTCAGCTTGAACAGTGCATCGATAAACTCCAGAATCGGACAATCGACATCGGGATATTTCCAGATACATGAGACCAGCGCTATGACGAATTTGGTGTCTCTCGTCGGTCTCTACATCGTGTTCGTTGTCGTCTTCCTTTGTCCAGGTGATAACAGCACCTTCAGCATTGCTAACTTCGACCGAGAGTCTAGCTACCTCTCCAGCCGTTACCCTGACCGGTGAGGAACCTCCCAGAACCTTAGGGGGACCTTTTCGGTCAGGTCCTTTCGGTGATGCGACGTTGCCCTTCTCTGAATCAGCTTTT
Source organism: Tryphoninae sp. B BG-2022a (assembly GCA_030523005.1). Classification (NCBI taxonomy): domain Eukaryota; kingdom Metazoa; phylum Arthropoda; class Insecta; order Hymenoptera; family Ichneumonidae; species Tryphoninae sp. B BG-2022a. The sequence goes on along the minus strand of JAPYZU010000511.1, from coordinate 7,530 downwards.
CGTGGTCTAAATGACCAAGCCCGGCTAATCGACGAGTTTGGTATGAGACTGGCCGGTATCCACAATTCCTCCTTGGCGTCGAGGGGTAAAACTACAAGACCAGGTCCATCCAAATGCGAAACGACCAGCTCGTCACCAGCGTGCAGTTTGCCCCAATCCGCTGCCAATCTAACTCGAGCTCCTGGTGCGACCTGAACAACGTGTACGTTGAGTTATCGACGGGACAGCCAAGCTCTTTCTTCTCTACTTGGCTCATGCGATTTATTTCTTAGCTTTTTCTTTCTCGTTCTCATGCTATCTCCAAGGCAATCTTGTTTGAGACGAAAGTATAATGATCCAGCACCGAAATGCCCCTTAGCTCATGCTCACCCTTCGTTTTACAGCGAAGCCCGGTACAGCGTGGAGTAGAAGTAGATATTATGTTGTATTTACAGTTAGAAGTAGAGGTAGTAGAAGTATTACAGTAGAAACAGTGTGATCAATCGTCAATCATCACTATCACCATCACCATAACCATCACCTTTTTTCCATCATCCCCAACGTGCTGGTTAGTCTAGCATCGTGATACGGTTGTAATTGTCTTCTCGTCTCTCGCATTGTATTTTTTTTTATTTTAATTTTTGTCATTTTTTTTTTTACAAACTGTATCGTATTTTTCCTTCTTTGTTTTCTATTAGCGTAGGACACTTTGGACACTATACATCATACACCCGTTTATCTTTGTTTTTATCAATTTGTACTTTAAGGAGGGCTGCTTTGATAGTCTCTTTTTGCGTCTTGACTCATTTCTCGCTTCTTTTTTTTTATAGTTACAAAAACAAAAACAGAAAATTGCTTCTTTGTTTTTTCGGTACATTATCTTTTAGTAATAGAGGTACGACGCTCTGTCGTCGCAATGACACAAGGCAATGCAATAGAGAGCTGATAGCGATAGGCATCAAGAGGAGGAAGCAGAAGAGTCCCTTGGCTGTAAAACAGTAAATGAGAAAAGAATTCTAGAATGAAAAAAAAACAGGCGGTGACATGTACAAATTATGCTCGTGTGCGTGTTTTTTTTTCTTGTTCGATTTCGTTTTGTCGTACACGTTGGAAAAGGCCCCTCGTGCGCCGAAAATTAATGTAAGATGATAATGAAATAAAATAGAAAAAAAAAGAGAGAATGGTTGCGAAGAAAATAATTTGCTCGCTCACCGGGATGGAATTGGTGCGAACTGGCGAACGAGCGCGCAAAGTGTTCCTAAATCCCTCGAGGAAATTGAGTTTACTCTTTGTCGGGCTTGGCGTGCGTGGTGGTTCACCCTCGAGTCCACCCGTGTGGGCACGCTGAACAGGTTGATTCTTACGCGAATGTCCATTTCTTCTCTCTTTATTCGCCGATCCAGTCACAGTAAGGGTTGGTGGTATCGATACCGCTGCTCTTGTCACCACTGGTTCCGGCGTCGAGCCACGGCTGTTACGGCCAGCAAATAATAAATGAATGCCCCCAAAAAAACACAGTACCTCGCACTTAAGAAAACATCGTCTTGAATTGGAATTTTTTTTCTTCTGGATTTCGTTTAGAGAAGTTGGAGATTAGAATTACCCCAGGCAGTCCTTGTGTAGCCCATGAATTGCGGGATCATGCCATAGAACGACGATACATATTCGCGGTGTCCCATTTTTATCACTCGAATGAAAATATTCAACGTGAGTTTCAGAAAAGTGTCGAAGAAAGGAAAAATGTCAATTTTTCATTTCTATCGTTGCGAAACATTTGTCGTGGAATTATAAAACTGGAACACCTCGTTTGTTACATCGATAATTAGAACGTCGTGTTACATTAGGAGCCTTCGCGGACATGGTGCTGGTTGGAAAATACTCGTGAGACAAGTTTTTGTTTAGCAAGCGAATTAGAGGGGAGGTTTCTTGTATTACGTTTTACATCACCTTCTGGGGTAGTACTGTGTTTTTTTCGGTTAATTTGCGCCAAATCATAAGAAAACAAGCTGTTAGTCTAGGTGGCAGGTGCGTTAGACACGGGGACTAAGAGTGAATGCAGGGGTTTTATTTTTGGAGAATTAAAAAGGATTTACGATGCATCGAGTTTTCTTGATCAATTTATGATTTATTCTAAACAAAGTGTTACGCTCATGAGTTGGTTATAATTTGATTTTTTTTGTTTTGTTTCTTTTTGTTTTGTTGTTTTCCTCAAGTAATATGTATTATTTACATGCGCCGTCGCCTGTTGCGATGGTGCGGTGATTATAAACGTTATTAAAATTACTATAAATATATCGTACATTTTCGTCGTTATGTTATTGATACCATACGCTCTCAGCAAGCGCCCCTCTCACATCGCCAATATATATATTTATAGGTTCATATATATATATATATGTAAATATATATATATGTTTTCATAATATGTATATATGCACATTGGAACGGATTAGCAAATGTTATAGGCTCCGGGAGCGAGAACAAGTAAAAGTGAGAGTAATTATCGTGAGAAGATTTCGAAGAAGCTAGGAGCGCGAATTCAATGATTCTCAAAGTGGGGTAAGGTGTGTCTCCGGGGGTTGGGACGGTGGGTAATGTCATATTTTTCCTTTGTTTTTTTCCCTCGAAAGTAAGGTGGTTAAAGGGGGCAGGGGTAAGGTCCCAGGATTAGACTACTACTGTTATCTACCTTACAGCGTTCGTTATTCCTCATATATAAAATATACAAAAATATTGTTGGAACGAATTATTCACAGGTTTTCGAGTGTTAAAAGAGAGTCAGTGAGGTGGTTGTATTTCTTCGTTTTTTTTTTGGTTTTGTTCTTTTTTTGTTTGGTGGAAGGTATAGAGACGCTTACTGTGGGTATTTGGTAAGTTCCTTTTGGTAGGCGATCGGCGACTGTATAGCCTTGAGAAAATCGTGCTGTGTCTGCAATATCGATGTTATAGTGTCGAACCATTCTTGTTTTCGTGGCCCGTTGTCCTCTAAAACGCTGCACGCAAATCCTAGACCCGGCGTTAATGGATCCGTCGATCGAATCACAAACTTCTCAGGATCTTCCGGACAATCTTCCAGACTCATTTTATTCACCTGTTGAACAATGAGATTTTTCGTTGCATGAAGCAATTATCCGTTCATTAACTTTTATTTGCTCCCCAATATTCACGGCAATGGCCCTAGCAGTTGAGCAGCATGATTCTTACCTGTATATGAGATTTGTATATGTAGGCAGGATTGGTAAACTGAGTTTTCTTGCCAACGGCCTCGCTGAATATTATATTTTGCTCGAAGAGGAATATCTGCCATTCGCGTCCTCGTGTCTGAGGGCTCGAGAGCTCGCTGACTAAGAGAGGCCCGTGCAAGAGCAATTTACCCTGCGCTGTTATCTTACCCTGCAACGAAATTAACATTATTTACAGATACCGTGATATTTCTGAATCGCCAGTGACCCAATTTTATTTGTCACACGAGAAGATTCGAAGTTTTTGAAGAAATTTGTCTACGTCGCAGACTATGAAACTCTTCTAAACTAGAGATAGATAAACAATAAACGAATGAACGTTCGTAGTCTCCACTAACATCGAAACCCTGCAATCTTCCGACATCCATCATGTCGTTAGCTGCTTTTGGAATGACTCTCATCACGTGAGCGGCAGCTCTGAGATCCTCGATTTCGGATATCCTCTGTGTTCTCTCGGTAAGCCGAAGTGCCTCGCGCAGGAGCAACTGATACTTGGTAATCCTCTGCACCGGTTTTATCAACAGATCGCAAAGTTGCAATCGATGCCCAAGCTTTTGTCTTAATTCCTGTGAAAAATATCCTCTCTAGTCACTCAATTTTCATTCAAATTACTCTCCAGCTCTTTTCACTGCAAGACAGATTCTCATCAAGATTTTTCCCAACTCACCTCGAAGTAAGTGTCGATGTATTCGGACACGATGTATTCCGAGACGGGCTTGTTTTGACAGTACACGACGTACATGTGAAGTTTCCTCTCGTATCGTTTGAAAAGTGGGCCCAGCTCCTCCGGTCGTTCCAGACATCGCTCAAGAGCTTTGAGGAAAGAGCTGAAGAATAATGATAATGAAAAATTATCTAAACATCGTTCCAATGTATTGGCCTCGATTAGAATAAACATGCAATAGATTGCCACGAGTCTTGTTCCTCGCGAATTGTCGACGATGTTTTCTTAAACGTGACAACGCTCGAAGCAGATTCAGCAGCGATAAACTCAGTGAAACAGTTTCTCGTCTCATTCGACTTACTCTCTGTGCCATTCATAGATCGCCTCGAGATTGCCGAAGACCATTTTGTCCTTGCCAACGCGTAGATCTTCGGGCAAGGGAACTTCGCTCTCCGGATCTCTCATATGTGCCATGTAACCTTCGACAATTTGCCGCAGATCGTTAACGTAATCTCTCTCGGTCTCGACCAATTCCCTTATAACGAACTGACGTTTCGCGAGAGCAGCTGTCTCGGGATCTACTTCCTCAGTTATTGAAGAACTTCCAATGCCGCTATAACCGTCCTCACCGGTGGACGATCGTCCCGGTGTCCTCATGAGACTGTGACGTTCCTGATTTTCCGTGTGTTGTTCCTGAAACGAGTTTCAAACATTTTAAAACTTGTTTCGTCGTGAATTGGTTACTTATTATTCTATTTTCCTATGGATGTGAAATGAGATTAATTGTTCAAAGCACGCAATTATGAAAATTGTAAAAAGTATCGTCTGGAACATTAAAGCTTAATGTTATGACTCGTCGAACTCGTTGGCTCATAACTCACCATTCTTTCTTTGACTATTTGCTCGATCTCAGCAAGGTCGGCTGTCGTAGCGCCGTCCAATGTCTTGATGGATCGTTCAGCTGTCTGTAAACAAAATGATCAAGAGACGCGTTCTTTACTCCATCCAAGTTGAGAATAAAATAACTTCGGTTCTTCAAATTCCTCGCTTAAATGCTCGACTTCGTTTTCTGCCAAGCTCGCCGATGATTAAACCTCGTTGTGACTGGTACGTATATACTAACAATGTAGTACGATCCAACTTTCCGAGGCTTATCAAATGGCGAGTTTCGCCTTATCGCCGTTAAGGCCAACTCGAAATACCGCTTAATTTCAATTATGCGAACGAAAGAGAGCAACAAAGTGAAAAAACAATCATTGACACTGTCGTTTCGCCGAGGTTCGTTTCTTCTCTTCTCATCGCGACACGTGACTCGTCACAGTATTTTCTTCTTCAACGACCGGCACGAGACAGTTTGTGCAATATTAAATTCGATTGGAACAACCGCGAGACGAGATACCGTGGTAACGTGTATCGTCTATGTACAAGAAAAACGTGAGTCAGCGTGGACGGCACGTCTCGTTCAGTACCGCATAGCCATTATCTCAAGAACAAAAAGTGAGACAACATATTCTCGCAGAAATGTGACGGAGCCTCCGGGGACATATGTGGCGAAGATAATAACCCGCGTGGGATAGACAACGAGAAACTGCGGGATACCAGTACGTGCTGTGACATAAAAGCACAAAAATAAACCAGATATAAACTTTTTGCCAAGGGAGGTCCAGGTTATCGATTGCAACGTTTTAGACGATTACAGCGATTCATCGGTCTTAAACATTTATAGCTGCTGGAAGGTCAACTTTTGAACTTTTAGCATTTTCATAGAAGCCAATTCATCGAGAAGAACTACCTACATAGAGGTAGACCTAAAGCAAATGGTACAAATCATCATTAGAATTATTCATCCAGCTGAAATTGCAGTTTTGCTTTGTACTCGTTCTTTACGAATGGTCTAACGTTCGCCAATGGAAAAAAAAACATATAAATAGAGAGCTTACTCGTTTCCCAGGCAATTCGTCTGGAATGGTCGAGCCCGGTGGTCCATTACCGGCTGCCACAAGTATCGGCTCGGTGATCGGTTTCATCGGTGGTGGTAGCTCGAAATCATCCTCTCCATCCTCGCCACCGTTTTGCTCGAGGAAATTTGGTGTCTCGCCATCGTCGAGCTCGACCTCTTCCTCCTCCTCGCCCTCGGAAACGGCTCTGCCGGATTTGTCGCCAGTCGGCAGCTTGAAACGTTTGTCCGATCCTGTTTTCTTGAGTAACGCTGGTGGACGATCGACCGTCGTTGTTGTGGTCGTTGACTTCTCCGCTTTACCCTGATTGAGCTTTCGTAGAGGTTGTGGCAGCCATTTTCTTCTGAAACGTACGAACGATAAAATGAGAATAAAACAGTGTAATCGAAGCGGTCATTCGGTTCGCTTCATAAATCTTGACGTTTCATCGAACGCCCTCTGTCATTGTCTCTCTGTCCAAAGTCGAGAGATACACGAGTTTGTCCTCATCATCGAAAAAAACTATCTTACAAATGCGGTATATCTTCTCATCGCTAGGCTGTTCTTGTGTCTTTTTTTACTATTCCTTATATATTCGTTCTTCCATCTTTTCTTTTTTATATATTTGTTCTCCCACGCTTTTTGTTTTACTTTAGTTTTTTACACATTTACTATAAAAATGACAATAAAATCCAAGTTTGCAAAAACCGAGTAACAATTTTCTATCCAAGTCAAACACAGTATGAAGAAAATAGTATTAATAACTAAAAATGATTGAATCAAGAAAAAACGAATTGATTCAGTGAATAAATGAGACTAATCTGCATGAATTGACGTTTTTTCCTTTCTCGCAGGTGTGCTGTCTACGTTTGTGTGTGGGACACTAGTTCAGTCTCACTCGATATCCACAAAACGATATATTATTACGTCGCAGATAGGAGTCACCACGCTGTATTGTCCAGGAATACACATGTTTACGTTACGAGCAGGAAATGAATGGAATCTCGGGAGTGTCGTTTCCAAGTGATTTGTGCTTGTACGACAACGCGCACAGTCAAGATTTAATCTAGCGTTAGGAAGGCGAGAGATAGATGAATCGAGATAAAAACAAAAGCGTAGTACATAAAAAAAACTCGAGAAGCCGTCGACCCGGGGTGCTTTTATTATCGCGATGACTTCGATCATACGTACAGTCAACCTTTCGCGATTTGCATCGTGATAAAAAGAAAATGCACGAAAGGAGAGAACCCACGAGTGGATCTGCCAAAAGAAATTAGCTCTAGAGACTCGCGCCGGTACACCTATTCATTAAAATTGAAGTACACCGGACCAGGCTTGGTATACGATATTTTTACACGCCACTGCTTTTCGTTAGTGAATCCTCGACAATCTATGATACCATTGTTAAAGCTGCTTTCCAACTAAAAAAATCAACTAAAGTGCAAATTGGTGGAATTAAATTGGTGAAATAAATCAACGAAGTTAAAACTAGTTAAAACAAAACTCGTTGGTTGAATACAAAATGATCCTACTTTGATTGTAACATACAAGCCATAGTGGAAATTAGGTTGGTTAGCAATTGACAATGTCAAAACAATTGAAAAAAATTGAGCATTTCCTTGATAGACAGTGGGACAATCTGAGCCATAAAAGAAATTACTAAATTTCAGAAGTATCCGTTGAAGAAATTAGCCACATACTTTGGCAA
>JAPYZU010000510.1:0-59935 GCA_030523005.1 Tryphoninae sp. B BG-2022a | reverse complement strand
TTGACTCATTTGCTATTTACGATTTAAACGTGGAACAAGAAAACCAGCCAACCATTGAAAATCAGTCGTCATGTTCTAAACAAAGAGAATGCCTTTAAACGTATAGCCGACGTCTATAACTTGGCAAGAATATTGTTTTTTATTATTATAAATGCATGCACGTTTTTAAATATTAATAAATGAATAAATGTTCATGTCTTTTTCAAACAGTTCATCAAAATGTGTTTATGGCGCGAATTTACCTCCTATCGCCCATATCCCTCGTTTTCATGATAAATATTATTATTAACTGTCTCTATTATAAAATTCTTCGATTGCACTTTTTGTTTGCATATTAGAGTAACGTATTACCACAAATCGCTGTTTGTTCTTTACCTAACGGCAACTTTCATTGTGCTGGAACTCAGCAACTATTGAGTTTATAAAAAAAAAATTGTATACAAAAATTGTAGAAAGATTCATGCTCTGCAATTCTGATTACCACATTTTTTACCGTATTTCCAAAAATGATCGAGATATTTTCCAAAAACAAAATATTGGTTTTTTTAATCAACTATATCTAGAGAAGTATTAACAGTAGAAAAAAAAGTTTTAAATGAAAAAATATAGAAAATTTTATTCTCTATAAAAAAGGTCTTTACGATTTTTAACGTAAAACTCGCCGTTTCTGAGCTATTTGCAAAAAGGCGTTTTCCAAGATGACGTCAAGCGCACAAAGTTTCAGACGACACAAACTTGAATTTATACTTACATTAGAAGACACCCTCTGACATAATCCAATCAAAAAATCGCGTAGTAGGAATTATTGCATTATGAACCCCGTTTTGGTTCTAAAAGTCCTGGACTATCGACCAAACCATAATATTGAGAAAAGCGAAGGTTCCTCATCGATTAAAACGTTAATTTTTTTATACAAAGCATAAAAACGCGAACGAAATGGAGCCCTTTGAGTACGAGCGAATCATAGCAGGATCTTGAAGGACTTGGAATCTTGTCAACTTCCCCATGGGATAACCAAGATACGAGACCAATAACTTATTTTTATTTCTCAATTGTCGACTTTAGATTTTTTGCACTCTTCAACTTCCGCTCAATTTTTTCTCATGGTACAAAGGCGATGAGGAAATGCATTCGCGAACATATGTGGGACTGGAAAAAGTTGTGATCCACGTCCAACTTTGGCTTTCACATGCGAGAGAACGGTTCTCGTAAAAAAGTTGTTGGACAAAAGTTGTCGCTACTTCTCATCGTCGGCGTATACAACACGCTGGCCCACTTTCGACATCGACAGCTTGCCTTCGAGAAGATTACGATTCGAAAAAAAGTATATAAAAACTCAAAGGCTACGGAGCGAAGACGACGAAAAAGTCGAGCCTTTTCATTCGAGCCCAAAGCCCGTACAGTAGCAATTCGTTTCCTCCCCAACTCTAGCACAATCATGCCCCAGTGCACTATCGAGGCCATCCTTAAAACTGCGTACCACAGACGAGTATATTAATTTGAATTTCCGTTGTAAATTAACAAATAAGCGTGGGATTAACTGGTAGATTATTCGTGCAACTCAGATATACCTACGTATGAGTTTGCTCGCTCAATACTTGTATACTTAACAGTCCTATCTCACACTTTAGTACTAAACTCCAGAATGTGTTTTCCGTGTGTTCCACTTGTCCGAACTCGAGAGCACGGAGTGTTTCGACACACAGGCGTACTCACGCCTATAGGCATACGCACACTCGCACACGCACATCCGCACGCACATGTATCTTCTCCACTACTCTACCCGATAATGGAATTGAGTCGCTATTTTCCTCGAGACGACTTGAACTTACTTTCATTTGTTTGTTAGTATGAGATAGAGTGAGAGAGAGAGAGAGACGTGGGAAGGGAGGAATGAAAACTGAGAGCGAGGGTAAAGTTACTGCACCATGTTAAAGCCAAATAGCATAATACGCTACGCAAACTGCATTTGAATAGACGATTCACCAGCTTCGAAGGAAATTAGCATGATTCCATTTTGTCTTTATGTTTTCAGTCCCTGGAACGTGAGGAAGGTGCAGAGACTAAACAAAAACCTCCGATGAGAAACACATGAACGAACGGGGCTGATGAACGTCATGGAGGCGTCGATCATATTGATCCTGCTGTCTTCTCAGCATTGTCTACGTCCTGCGGGTGAGCGAAAGAAAAAAGAAAGCTTTTCCTGATTAGCTTCATATCGATATTCATTAGTCCAGTAGACTATTTGGTTATTAACCGTGCAATGGACGAACGGTCTTGATAAGCGAGCAATTGGACTTTTATCGGTGCATATACTCGGGACACGATCCATCTTCCATTGCGAACCGAGATGGAGAGTCGGAGGGAGAGAGAGAGACAAAACGGAGAGAGAGAGAGAGAGAGAGAGAGAGAGAGAGAGAGAGAGAGAGAGAGAGAGAGAGAGAGAGAGAGCTAGAGTCACTGATCGACTGACTTAATTTCCGGTCTCACGGGCACTGAAGCCAGATCCAATCAGTCCAAAGCGATCGATTCTCTTAATCAAGGTCATCAGGATTTACGATCGTGATACGAATTTCCAGATCCTTTCCTGTGCATCACATTCGAACCTGGTGCTAGTGCGACTGGTACAGCTTCTGATAGGACACACGTGGCGGTCCTACAGGCGAGACACTCTCATTAGTCCAATATCACACGTACGATTTAGCCACATTGCCCTCTTTTACCCCGCACCATCTCGCTCGCTCCCTCTCTGTAGCTCGTTGAAATCTTCAGGCTTGCCATATCTCCCTCGGATATGTGTATTACCAGCAAGAGATCGGATAAGCTCCAACGGGAATACCTACATCGCTAGTCATTACTATCGAACTCGCGAAGGAAGCGGCCTTAATCACGTGGCTAGATAGTTCTCTGGGGCACAGAGAGAAAGTGTCCATGAGAGAGGGAGAGAGAGAGAGAGAGAGAGAGAGAGAGAGAGAGAGAGAAGGCAAACGAAGAGACATCAGAGGGAAAGAAAGGAGGATAGGGCGATCCAAGAGGACACACGATAGACTTCGTAGTAGATATCTCTATCGAGAGGAGAGAAAGCACGAGGCTACATAGAGGGAAACCTTCGTGACAAGGGGGCTCGAGAGCTCTGCCGGAGTGAGGCAACTTTCTCAATTAGAGCTTCCAGCTTCGATCGACCGAGAGGAGCCTCATTCGTATTCACGATGAGAGGGATCCGCTATTGTAACAAGAGAGTGATAAAGGGAGTGAGGGAATGGGAGGAGATACATAGGGGTGCAGGCAGCGCAAGATAGAGAAGAATGAGAGTGGCTCGCACCCTGCCGATAACTCCTGCCGACAGCACTGACCTCTGCAACGTTGAGCACTAGTCTCGATCCTCTTCGACTTGAATAATCCGACGGAATCTATCTCTCTATCTCCCCCTCTCGCCCTCTCATTCACCCTGCCCGGAGTTTTTTTTAATTAGTCTCGGTTATTCGGCTATTCGACTAAATTTCCGCTGAAATTTCCACGCGACAATTTGGAACTCCTTACCATTTCTCACCCCTGGCATCTCCTTTTACCTTTCGAGGATGGAGAGCCCAATGGGAAAATTTTACAACGCAATACGGTTCAATATTCTAAATCATTCAATATGCAAATGGCTCGACTAATATATTGTTAGTCGGCGAATGGCTTGCGCTGTTGCGAGTATTGTGAATTATCCATATCATGGCTGTTCGTGTATCAGCGATCTTTACGAGCTACCGAAAAAGAACTCGGTGCAAGAGAAAACCTTCGATGCGATAATAGATAGCACCACCGTAGCTAATGGAGTACGGTCGAGTACCAAGATTGTACTAGACAGGAGTTCGACCTCGAAGCTATCGGCTGATCATTGGTTGAAGCTTGCGAACATTGGAAACCTAACATCAAAAGTTTTGGATTCTGCCATTATCGGAATGAGAAGATCCTCTAACTCGCGTCCGAGGGTCTCTTCGAGCTATTATCATTCGCTAAAGTCGCTTTTCCCCATACTCTATCTTCAATTTCATGTAGCGTTGAAATTCCGGTCCAACGTATCGAAAGGCCGTCTCTTACATTATATCAAGGAAAACAATCTCTCGAGTTCAAACGGAACATTTTGGACGTAGGTTCGATATACTCCTATCCCAAGACACTTTTCTAACTTATAAACTAATCCGAGAGGCGCCGAAATATTTCTTCTTTGGGCCAAAAATTGTGAACATCTCGTCTCGCGGGATTGAGGATCAGGTATTGCGATCGACGGATGGAGAAAACAAACTTTCGGTCTCTAACTCTGATGACTTTCACGGTTGAATTTTCACAGCAGCGTGTACTCCCACAGGATTCCGGGGGAACATCTCACACGCACGCACATGACGCGTATGTACATCACCAATAGGCACACGAACCAGGCTCAAATTGAGTTATTCCGTCACGAACAATACGCGACGCCGGGGACAGCTCGCGAAATTGCCATTCGGGCCAAGTCAGTTGGGACGTACTGGCACACCGAGTCCGTGGGAGCTTTCGAAGCCGTCGATAGGGAATCAAATCTAGTGCGTCTACCTGTTCCGGCGTAAAGTTCCAACCGGCACAATCATACAGTGCCCAGCTAGCGTACCTGACGATGCCTTTGTTCCGATGGTCGTTAGTCATTTTGGAGATAACGAAAAAAAAGACGAATCACAACACACGTTTTTAGTCCAAACCGCGATTGCGTATGCCGAGGCTGGTCGCCGCGCGACATGTATAGCTTTGCGTATTCTTTTTCGTGTTTTGAACCCGTTCGAAGAGGTTTCTATGGATGCCGTAAAATGCGCAACGACACAGGAAGAGTTACGCGTAATTTGAATCGGTAAATCCCGCGAACATCCAAGGTCCAACCAGTCACGGCTTGATGGCTTCGTATCGTTTTACAAGCTTTTACTTTTTTCTTTCGTTCCTTTTATCCATTCGTCGCTGCGATTCTTCGAATACCTTAAAACGCTTTACAGGTCGTGAATATTTTTGAATACTGAATATTTTTACCGCAAATCTTCATGCGTTTCTCTGTTTTTTCTTCTTTCTTGCTATCGCAGTATATCCAGGTATATATAGAGGAACGTCGGGATTGTGGTCTCGAAAGTGATACCACGTCACGCCCCGAAGAAACCAAATTGAAACACGCATATAGTACCAACCCCGACCCCTTTTCCATTTGAATCGGGTTGCGAGGCGCACCCTCGCACTTTTTCCAACGAGAGCGAGAGGGAAGGTCCATTCTCGATTTAGTCGGGATTCCGGGAACGCTTTCGCGAAGCTATATAGGGAATTGCGACATGTTCGATTCGATAAAGTGGCACGTAGGTAGAATCGGGGGTTTGAGCGAGACACAGAGTTCTCTTCGATCGAGCCACTGTTGCGAGACACCAACCACTTTTACGTAAAATGATTTTGAAATATAATACGCCGACGTAGACAGAACTTGGGCTTGTTTTTTTAATGTAACGAGAACAGGAATTGCGTAACGGCTCATGTAATATGGAATGATATTGAAAGTTAAACATTCATAGATCGTTGATAAATTCAAAAACTGACGGGCAATGAAAGCGACGATTGAGGCATGGAAAAATTGCATCACTCGTTTTTCTTATGGAAGTCAAAGTAAAGCCTGCTTTTTAAAGATTAGTTTATCTTTAAATCACTATCCATGACCGCGTTTATCATTTTCTTCCGAAAACAAATCTAATTGCCTACCCACATAAATGAACCGAAACCTGGTTGCAAACGTTAATAAAAATGTATTCGAAATTACTAAATATAGTCGCAGCGTCGCTAAATTTTAAATGAAAAATTCTAAAAATAGAATTCCTTTCGTCCTTAAGCCGGGGTCCGATTAATCCAGCACGACTTGTCTCTGCCGTACAATTTCGAGACGGCGGGGTGTAATGAGTAATGTAATTTGGGAAGCTCGTCAAGGGTTCTTCCCGCCATGGCTTTCGTCGTTCGCGGTCGGGCCTTGGTATACGGTAACGCGACGCCACCATCTTGGCCTTTTCTTCTTTTCTTACCCTTTGAATCCTCTCCCTCGCCCTCGTTAGACGAATGAGAAGCAATAAGGTTTAAAGATGGTTCATGAGATTCCCGAGAATGTAGATCGACGACGCTTCCTGCTTCGGCACCGGAAAGGTGAACGTACAGCGAATCTTAAATTCCTCGTTTCCCGGTTCACGACGGCCAACTGTCGACTGGTCTTATACACTAGCAAGCTTTCCTTTCGATCGTCGCTCCTCTATCCATCCTGCCTACCTTCTTATTACACAGTTCGCCCAGAGCTATCGCTCTTTCTCTCTTTCCCTCTCTTCCTTCCTTATATATGTGTGTTTCCTATATGTGTCTGTGTGTGTTTCCCTCTCACGCTCTCCGAACTACTGCATAGTTGAGTGAATAACTCAAGTAATTACCAGCGACCCAGTTGCAACTGCAAGCTCGAAACTCGTGCTTCGTTTGGACTCGCGATGAGAGGGAACGAGGAAAAGAGAAAAACAGAGAGCACGACGACTATCGTCGTGAGTCGTATTCACTCTTATTCTAGCATTTTCATCCCGGTCATATTCTTTTCCTCTTTTCAGGTATGATTAGCCATTGCTGTCGAAAGATTTACCGAACGGTAAAACTAAAAAAGAAATATTATCGTCGAAAGGAAGGTTGTTTTATCATACTCGAGAATCTCGATAAAACTTTTTTTCCTCGTCTTTTCTCTTTCTTTCTCGTTGGTCTCTCTTCCCTCCCCCCCCCCCTCTCTGTCTCTTTCTCTCTCTCTCTCTTTCCCTTCTCTTCTTGTTGCGGATTGATTGCCAGAGATTCACGAGGTTATTTCTTTCATGAGGACCGGCCGAGTGTGCTAAAAGTCTGGCAAGTGTTTTACGACCATTTGGCAAAGCAATGTCTTTGAACACGTGGAATCCTAAAGTCTCGTGTGGCGCCCAACCTTCTCGGGGTTTATCTTTCTTATTCCTCGTTGCTTTTTTTATTACTCGCTCTAGGTTATTTCTTCAATTTTCTGTAGTCAGCCGACACACCCCTGTCGAATATAAATGTCACACGTGTTACGGTCACAATTCCGTAGTCAGCAGGATGAAAGAATTTGTGAGAATGCTTTTTGGTAGCTTGCATACTCTTTCCACATTGAAGTTACAAGCCACTCACTATCATTTTGCAATACTATCCACCACGTTCGAACAATTCCGTTAAATTCACGATTCGTTCGTGGATAACGTTCCAGCAAGCCCTTAGCCAAATGTTGCATTCATAGCCGTTTGAAAAATCTCATTGAATTGAATCTTTATTCACTTTATGAGCTCAAATTGTTTCGACAGAGAACATAGTACAAACTATCTATCAAAGCAATTCATTATTCTGCTTTTCGAAAACAACCACATTACAGAATTAATTTGCAGTTGGCTTTGTAGTTGACTTTGCATTCGAGAAAATTAAAGAAGCCTATATACTTCACAAGTATGTCTTATTTGATTTTGTTATCGATATTTTACTCACTTGCCCTTAAGAGTTTGGACCAATACCTAAAAACAATAAAACTAAAGATATCTTAATTAATTTCCGACCGTTGTTGTGACAAGGTCGAATAATCCGACACACTGAACGAGTCACCCAAGAAAATTACAATACCGGGCGAACCACCTCTTTCGGTAGGGAGGTGATTCGAGAGGGAAGACCTTTCGGAGGGCGAAGAAATACGTTCTCTTGCGCAATCGTGTACGAGCAAAACAAATAAATCTTAGGTCAAAAAGTTCTAGTTCAAACAGAGGAGGAAACGTTAAACTTTGCCGATACGTACCTACCTATATCGTATCTGGTCTGGGTGTACTTCGCCGTTAAATCCATTCTGCTTCTTCCTCGAGCTCGTCCATTTTCCCACTCTCTCTCTCTCCCCCCTCTCTCTCTCTCTCTCTCTCTCTCTCTCTCTCTCTCTCTCTCTCTCTCTCTCTCTCTCTCTCTCGCTCGCTCTCTCACTCTCTCTCTCTCTCTCTTTCCCTCAATTCCCCCTCGTTCGCTAGCTCTTTCACCACTTGCGGCGAAACAAATACTATAGTCCCGTCTACACTCCATTCCCGTCTGGCTTTACTATTTCTTTCTTCCTTTTTTTACTCAACTGTTACTTGTCTCACTCTCCCGCTTATTGCAGGACTGTTCTTTCCGATCGAAGAAACAAAAGTACCAGCGACGAGATACGAATCTTTCACCGACGCGGAGTTTGTCAGTCTCTTGCGATAGACGGAGCTTTTCGAAGGAGCCAGTTTTGCGTGCTTATTATCGAGGGAAACTCGTCCACTTTGTGTCGCTTTCGGGAGAGCGACAGCATTTTCTCGCTATCCCTAGAAAACCTCCTTCTCACTCTTCTTCCGCTCTTCGAGGGCTCTCGTTTCGAATAAAGAACCCCCAACGGCTCCAAAACCTCCCTCAGCGATCCAATCTTCCAGATTCCAATTGGCGGCCTCGATGGCCTGTGAACTGACGGAGGTATTCTCTCTCTCTCTCTCTCTCTCTCTCTCTCTCTCTCTCTCTCTCTCTCTCTCTCTCTCTCTCTCTCTCTCTCTCTCTCTTGCTCCATCGCACTCTCACATTTTCTCGTTTCAACGTTGCTTTCACCCTTAGTGCTCGCATCCTTAACTATCCTATTTCTATATACATTGTTTCATCGTCTGAAAATTCAGTATGGTTCTCGCACCATATGCCGGAGAAGAAATCGTTCGACGCTTCTGATAATTCAACAGTATTGTGTTTCACCCTCGCCGTTCCTTCAGCAAACACAATCTCCTTTCATTTTCTCTCAAATAGGTTGCTCAGAGACGAAGCAAATAGTCTCAGAGAGAAAAGAATCTATGAATTAATTCATGATACTTTGGCCAAATTAATTACTCAACTTCCACGATAATTACTAAAATATCTCATACAAGGGCATAATTTACTTATTGCTTGAATGTTACAGAGGCAATCATAAACTCAACGACGAGGGAAGGAACGTCGCGACAAAATACTGTCACGAGTTCGGCACCCGTACGACAAGTCCTTGCTCAGACGAACGGCACCGCTGTGCTGCCTTGCCAGATCTCCGACCTAGGAACTGGAATTGTGAGTACTTGTGACTATTGTTATTTTCATGCAAAAAATCATCCTAAATAAAACGCTTTCCTCACTAATTCAAAATTCCATAGAATTATCGATAAAGCTGTCTATAAAATTGCAAAACAAACGAGCACACTCTCATCACAAAAGCGAAATATCTTATCCCGTTTGAACACTATTTGCGAAGATCGTTATTTTGAGACCGAGCAATTAAACCGATCTTTGAGGTACATCGAATACTGTTCATTCGATCTTACAGGTACTTTCATGGTCTTCGTTGAACACGAAGAGTTATGTTGGACATCTCAAGCCGCGTAATATAGTAAACTATAAATGACCGGTATTTTAGCCGCACGAGTAGCAAAACAGGATAATCGAAGAATTGAGCTTACCAAATATACAATGCTTACAAACACTCAAATATGCATACCAAGAAACAAATAAGACACGACATAATTAATTCCAAACCGGCTCTAATAACCCTGGACTCGAGTGCATTATTGAGCAAGTTCATACAATGAGAAATTCTGGGAGAGAGAAGCGCAGAAACACGTCATCACCCCAATTTATTTTGATCCTTGTCGCTGTACAAGGGTGTGATGAACACGGGGTAAGACTACAGCGAGAGAACTCGTACAGTACGGTTTATGAGGAAGCCTTCTATCGTGCGGAGAGTGCGATAACTGCGAATATACATGAATGACCGGGAGTGGTAGGTCGAGCGGCACGTATCCGCCACACATAACTTCCGGGAGTTATGATAACAATAATAATAGGAGCGATGTGTGGACAGTGTGTTCAGACGTGGCTCTGTAACGGCCTATGTATGACCGGCAAGGCTCTACTTCGGGTTCTGTTCTCGGACTACCGTGCATAGACACATACGCGTATCTATATATATGACATTTCTGTACACCTCTCTCTCTCTCTCTCGTCTCTCCAGATCCTCCTAGTGTATCGCCTCATCCTAACAATAACATCATCAATAATGGTTACGCCAGTGTATCGGGGACGTGAATAATACATAACGAGCTCCTAACGCTCTTGCTAACGCACGGTCTAATAGGCAACGCTGCGGGCGTTCCTTAACGAGAAATAGGTTTAACCATATGTGGTTTGGCAGTGGAACAGGCGGGTGTTGATGCTTCGGGATATAGACCTTCTTGCCTACCATCCATCTCTCATCGTGCTAACAATACCCGAGCATACGAAAGAGACCCTTCCATCCATCTCGTTAATTCAATGAATTAATGCCTCGGGCGATAATAATTGAAGCCGATTGACCTACAAGTACATAGTTTAGGAAAAAAAAGATTGTTTTAGTACCGATTTATTTCAGAACTAGAGATATTTCTGTGTTTTGTGCTTTTTTCGGAACAGACGAATTTGTTCAAAGCCCGAATGAATTAGTTCAATGGCCCTCATGAACACGTACGATGATTTATCGTATTATTTGCTCTTTATAATAGGAATGATAATCTGCTACTAGCAAAACATAAGAATTATCTCAAAATTACAGATTTCATTAAAGGATATTTAGTGAGTGACCCAGAGTCACTAAATCTTGTATGACCCTCAATTGATGACAATGTTTTCAAATGGACATGCTTTCTATTATATTAAACAAAAATTGAACGATGAATTATTGTTTATATTCTCATGTAATAAATTATAATCGCGCGGGGGTGATTCTTCGAACGCTCATTAAGAACGTTTGACGAATTCGGAAGTCATTATCTGGTCCCAAAATTTGTCTTCGCTTCAAATTAAGATTTCTTCAAAATTATTCAACTTTTATTCATCTTTTTTAGTTTTGTTTAGAAATACTTTATTGACAATTCTATGTAGGGTTTTAGAGGATATTCGAAATAGAAAAATGTTGGGACTAATTGGAAGTCGAAAAACATTGCTTCGAAAAATCCCTGTTTTCAATGTACCTTTTCTCGACATCTGCTCGTGGTATCCGCATTTTTTTTGACGTAACAAGTACATCAAACGAAGGATGTGTTGACCCATTTTTTCCCTAAAAACCGGTTCAGACCCGAGAAAAATATGTTTGAAGGTAAAAAAACGTGGTAAAAAATATGGACAAAATTTCAAAACGATGTCAAAAAATTCTAAAATAAAATATTTAAAAAATGGCACGACACATTATTTATAATGCTTTAATATACACCCACGACAAAAATAATCGAAATCGAACGAACGGTTCCTAAGAAAAGGTACATAGAAAATATGCATTTTTTCGAACCAATATTTTTCGACTTTCAATTGGTCCCAAAATTTTTCTAATTCGAATGTTCTCTGAAATCTCATAATATAGAATTATCAATAAGGTCGGTCTTCATAAAACTTTAAAAAATGGTCGAAAAATGTTGTATATTTTTGAAGAAATCTCAATTTGCGACGAAGAAGATCAGATAGGGACTTCTGAATACGTCGAACCTCCTTAACATCATCATTTGTAAGAAATAATAAAACACCTCGTTTGACTCCCCCAAGGGCTGCTTCAACTT
Source organism: Tryphoninae sp. B BG-2022a (assembly GCA_030523005.1). Taxonomy (NCBI): domain Eukaryota; kingdom Metazoa; phylum Arthropoda; class Insecta; order Hymenoptera; family Ichneumonidae; species Tryphoninae sp. B BG-2022a. Next base: position 48,281 of record JAPYZU010000510.1, on the reverse strand, counting down.
CGCACCAACAGGTATTCCACAAAGACTTATTCCTTCATCACGCTTTTCATCAAAGTTCCTTCCAATTAGAGGGTGGTAAACCAGTCCTCCCTACCAGTCTCATTACAGAACTAAAGCGTTATCTCAACTACGAATGTGCCAAGTTAATTAGACGATAAGAAAAATAAATTTTAATCCTGTACTCGAAAACTCCAAAGTCCTAGAGACATTACATAATAGCCCAAAGTCTTCCGCATAATGTGTGAACCAGAACAATTCCCAGCTGGCTTGTAGCTGACAGTCGTACTCAATGCTCTCTCGCACTCCCTCGGTGAGGACAAAGCGAGATGAGTGTGCTAATTTCGCGCCAAGGCAATGCGACCGTGGAGACTCACGACAATCGGACCAGCCACTCCACCATGCACCAGACACAACCGGGCATCTGGTCGGCCCACCACACTGTACCATTCCCATGTACCGTATATATAGTCCAGATGTATATGCGCGTAGGTGTTACCAAGTCAGGTGGCCCACTGTGCTTGCTTCTGGTGCTACTTACTTCTCTACCCAGAGGGCAGGGCTGTCCTCTTTGTTTCGTTTCGAGCGGGTACCTGCTTTTGATAGCAGTTAATTACAACAGGGTCACAGGAGTCAAAGCCCAAAGAGAAAACGCTTCTCATTTTTTCCGTTGACATATTCGCTGTATTTAGCACCATCAGAGGGCTAGCACGATCTAGACGAGAATGAGTGTCGACATCGTAAAAAAATCCTACAATTGATTAGAGAATCTTTAAAAAAGTTCGCTTCATCTTAATTACCAAATTAAATGATAATCTTGGTTTCTTTATTATGAGTATCGTCATAACGAATCCGATAAATATAAATATATATCCGTTTTCCCATTTTGTATAATATCGAAGTTTGGCGATGCTTTCTATTATTATCATCGTGCTTTTTCCTACAGAGATCGTACTGTAGACACATGCACGAGTCATCGGGATTTGAATTCACCGCAGTTTCGCACATGCCATACATGTGCATATACCGTAGATCTGTCTGTCCCACGCGTCACGCTGAAAGAAGCCTCGTATGAGCAAATGGAACGGTACCGACGTTTTGTGCGAGAGATTAGAATGCGGTGTCTGGGCTACGGAGCTGTTGAATTGCGACGCAAAATCGGTCAGGCAGAAGCGTGAAATCGATCGGAGTATGAGAATTCCGCGTGCAATGGATATGCAAGATCGAACAAAAATTCGATAACTCGCAATGGCGCATATATCGCTGTCGTCTTGCCGCCAAACCATGAAGAGTACCAAGAACATTTCCCTCGTACACGAGCCACAAAGGGCGTTCGCAGGAACAGCCTCGCTCTCTTCCGTGGATGTTATTGGAATCCAAAGAGGCATTTTTACCCCAAATGTCCGTGTCTTTGTACCTCACAAAGAGATGAAAAAGAAGGCGGCCGAAGGAAAAAGGAAGAATTGAAAATTTTTGCATACTGTATCCAAGATTCGTATTTGCACGCTTTCTTTCAATATCGGCAAACTGGAGTATTGCCACGAGCGCAACGATTTTCTTTTATTATCTTCTTCGCAAAATTCACGGCCGATCTATTTTACTTTTAAGGTATAAAAGGGACAAAGTGTACGGTGTAAAAAATGCAACAGGAATGAAAAATGAAAAAAAAAACCGAAAGAAAAAACGGTGTGAATTCTCGGGCGAGGTAATAGCGTATTTACACTGACTTTGTTACGAGTATACCGTTATTTGGCGAATAATTGCAGTTCCATATCGAGTTTTATCGTCGTACTTTACGATGAGAGGAGCTATGTTGTGATATATCGAGACTTCGGAAACGGCGGCAGAGCTATTAATTCATAATTCCCTCGTGAGATATCGTCCGAAGAAGATATTAGCTGTATATACTCGTATGTACTAGTCTGAAATACACGAGTTTGGTCAGATCCAGCGATACCTCCCACGCACGTAATATATATACATCACACATAGTATATCGGCTAAGAGATATTTCTCGGGAGAATTGCAATGTGTACGTGTTCTCACGAAACGGTATTCTTATTTTTTTAAACCAAATGTTTGTATACCCGTGTATTTATTTATCCAATCGCCAACCCGATTCCAGCGTACATTTTTTTATTATTCGTTTCGAAATTAATTGTCTTTATTTACAAACACTTTACTAGATAATAAAATTATCCTTTAATCGTCAAGAATTAATGACAGTAATGATTTAATTAAATGAATGTATAATTAACGGTCCGAATGAAAATTCGTTGGAGGAACTTACAAATGTGGAGGTAAAAAAACGAACACGAATATAATTTATCTCATCGCTTTATTTTATCCAATATTATTGTAAATGTTTACGCACCACTTCCCGTCCCTGATTAAAAAAATACAGGAACAATAGACAACGTTCATTTTCTCGAAGCAAATAAATAAACATGGCAAAAGGATCTATCATTGTGCTCCCTCGGCTTGTTCCGTTTATTTTGCGCATCGGAATGCACGATTCGGAGCCCGAAAGATCATGTGCCAACTGTGTCTAGCAACATCCCCTGCGTTACTATAACTACATATATATAAAACAGGAATATATAGAGATCGAAAGTCATGTTTTATTCGGCTCACGTCCGTATCTCAGGCCTCGTGGTCGTGCATTTCCCGGCTTTTATTTCTCGTCCACCTGAGAATCTCACCCGGAGCGTGTGTGACCTCACTCTTTACCTCTCTCTCGTTCTCTGACACACCCTCTTCGCGGCAGATAAAGATAAAGACCCGGGGGGGGGGGGGGTTACAGACCGATCAGAAGTATATTAGCAATGGGTAAAAAAAAGGCGCGAAAGAAGTGCACGTAGAATTAATAATCAGGAGAAGTGTCGAGCACAGCACAGAGATAAAGAGGGAGAGAGACAGACAGAGGAAGACCGCTAAACATCCATGAGCTTATCATTTACGTACGCGCGAATCGTGGTATCTCTCCCCATAGTCTGCTGTATGTGAGATAGAAATACATACATAGCACTCGCGGCATCGCTGAACGTGGCGTGAATATTTATCATCGCAGTAGCAAATGGCAGGCTATCCAAATCGTAATTTCATACCACATGCAGCACGAGCTCCTTTCTATTTCATTTTCATTTCAACTTTTTGTTGTCTCTGGTTCCGTTTGCATTTGTGGATCGATGTGTCTTTTTTGTTAGGTTTTTTTTCTTTCTATTTCATTTTTCTCATACTACAAAAATCGCCATAGCATATTTATTCGACACAAATAATTCAACAATTTCATGACCTTTATTCTCGATGGTCCCAGGCGAATAACGATCGATACCTGACTTTTAACACAATTCGTACGAAAAAATTATTAATGAATAGTGTGAAAAGTGTGGAAATGGTTACAAGAGAAATAATACTGGCCGTTGCACATCGTTATTGAATAGAAAATTTATTATGGTGGAAATTGAATGGTTCACGATGACTTTTGGCACGCTGCAGACTGTTACATTTGAATCGTAGGTACTATGTAGATGGGAGATGAATAAAGATATCGATGAAACAATGTGATCTTTTCAATATTGGAACGAAGTTTACATTCAGGTTTGTTTGACGATCGTTGGTATTTCGCACGAAAAATGTTTTCCAGAAGAATTATATTTTGTTGTCTTTCGTCAGAATTATCATAGTCACTATCAACAATTACGAAAAAACGTTGGAGACGTTTTTCCAGAAATCAAATTGTGATAATTGAGTCTTTCCTCTATAACAATTTTATTGATGGCTTTGCAACATTATTGTTACAAAAAGTTAATATTCTTAGTCTCTTTGACGTAATTAATTTTTGTTACACCCTCAAAGGGATAAAATCACCATTTTCTAAGAAATTTCTAAATTATGTGTAACAATTCCTTTTATTTAAAAAATTGTTATTAACTAACTTTATCTCCAGTCAATAAATTTCCACTTTAAATAATATTATTGACAATGGCTGGATGTCTCATTAAAAACTCTTCATTAAGAGTTGACACTAATTGTAAGATGCCACACTAGTACACACACTTACTCCTTTCTATATGCCTACTATACGCAACTCCTACTATACGCATTACGAGTATATGCATATATGTTACTGTAAAAGTGCGAATTACAGTGAATCCCAAGATTGCCCAATAAAACCTAACATTTACAAACTTTGAATGGTAAAAGTCCGAAATGTTCTGTGATCATCGTCCATTTCGAACTTTTCCCACCATCCATTCAGTAAATGTTAGGTTTTACCGCAGAAACATGGTAAATGTTGAAAAATAGATACATATAGACGTGTTCGGAACATGTTCTCGTACTTCATTTTTATTTTTACTATTAAAAAGTATTTTGAAAATGTTTAAACAAAAAAATACCAAATGATAGATAATAGTTAAAATAATGTAAAGATTTGATAGATGGGTAATTTCGTTATAATTGCATTGTAATAAATTATTAAAAATACAATATTTATTTCATATAATTTAAAATTTTCATATTAATAACTAAATACAGGTGAGGTTTTGTGACTGATACGCAATAAAAATAAATGATTAAGAAATATATTTATTGTTTTATTGTCAAAAACAAAATTTACCAAACCAATAACTTTTACCTGTTATTGGTAAAAGTCAGCAAAGTTATCTTTTGTTTAAAAATCATTGCATTCACCAACACGTGTTGGTAAATCTTAAAATTTACCATAATTCAGGATTTTACAATAACACATACATCGTCAAATTTAACAATAATGTTGAGATTTTATCTTTGATCGTAATTATCATTCGTTATAAATCGTAGTTTTATCAACGGGATTTTACGATTGAGTTCCTTCGGTGAGGAGTATCCCTGACGGTGTAGATTCGTCGCTGACCCCGGAACGAAAAAGAACGACGATCGTTGATTACTCCGCAAGTCGAGATTTGGTCGATGGAAATGCACAATGATCCATCGACCAAATCGGGGAAAATCAGATGACTCTGCAGAGTCGTGCATAGATTTAAAGATACTTGTGCAAAAGCACATACGTGTCATTACATACGACAACCTACACGAAGGTGCCCTTTCTTAGATAACCCAAAAGTTCATCCATGCACCAAATATCATAAAAATGTTGCAACGCTTTCATCCATTTTGTTTCAAAAGGTCACCTGGGTAAGAAAAAGAGACAGACAATTGCTGACAGTGGGGAGGGACACACATTCGACAGATGTCCGTTTCATGGTTAGAGGCTCGGCCACCGATTGGACTCTAAATATAAAAAACGTTCGACAAGACGACGCGGGACTTTACGAGTGTCAGGTTTGTCAAAAATCATCCGATGCAATCCAAGACTAGAGGTAATAATTAATTTATTCTTCATTTTCGTTTCGTATATTCGTCGTAAAATGAAGATTCCAACCGAGCCCATCATGCATCGTTACGTCCGTCTTAATATAACCGAAGCATTCTCGGTTATTCCCGGTGGTCCGGATCTTCACGTTAAACAAGGCTCGAGTTTGCGGCTCGAGTGTCACTTAATGGCTGCTACGGAGCCGCCAATCTTCGTATTCTGGTTTCGCCAGGGACGTATGATTAATTACGACGCTGAGCCTGGCCTGAAGGTCGAGGCGACGAAGAACGGCTCGACCCTCGTTGTTGAGAAGACACGATCTACTCACGCTGGAAATTACACGTGTCAACCGAGTAATGCCAAATCGGCGTACGTCGTCATCCACGTCATAGAGGGTGAGTTTGTCAAAATCTTCAATCAACCATCATTATCCATTAGAAGAACGAATAAATTTAAAAAATCACTTTGTTATCAAGAAAAGTAATCATTTTGTTTCTTTACGCATACATGAAACGGCTATATCATCGCGGATTAAAATTCCGTCATTGATTTGGGCAATTCGCAATGTTCGTTGGATTCTCGATCGATTCGTTAATTTGCACAGAGGAAGAAAAACCAGCGGCCATGCACAGTGGAGACCGTTCGAGCTCTTCGCCAAGTCTAACGACAAACGTGTTGCTTCTCCTGATCGTTCTATTCGGTATAACGAACTCGTTGAGAAGATTCAACCCACCGTCGAGCATCATCGAGACTGGCTCGTAGCGGCAATCAATTCGCGGCAACTTCGACCAACATTACCCGAGATCGACTTATCGATCAATCCCACCAACCCAATTCAGAAATAGCCTCGTCGCACCGTTCGGTCATAACTCGTCTCGCTCTCTGATGACTTTGAACTAAGAAAGAAAGAGAGAGAAAGATGGAACTGGCGAAAGTGAAGAAAAGATACAGTGGAGACGGAAATGAAATTTCGAGGACACGTTTCGGTGATAAATCAACGTGAGATCGAAGATTGCGAAAAATCAAGGTTTCAAGGTACGATCGAAGCGTCGTCGAGAGAAACGATGAAATAAAAGGGACCGAAGAATTTGCTCGTTTGTGAAGAAATTTTTGAATTTACAATCCCAAATTGTAATTACGACAATTCTTGCCTAGACACTGATCCAAAAATAATCGAATTGCGTAATATTGTATACGACGATTCGTTTTATCGTTCGGTGTGAAAGAGAAAAAAAGGACAATACCGAAGGTGCGCGTTAATTAAATCGAAACCCGTCGAACACTGTGCGAAATATCAATTAACCTTTTCAATTGGAAATACTTCAGTCCCGTAACAATCGGAGATTCGCGTGTACGCACGAATAGTCATCGAATATTTATCGAAGATTATTTTTGTCGTACCATTTGGAAAAACGATGGGAAAAAAACATGAGAATACTACAGGTACTAAAATAAACGAGACGAGATGAACGTTGAATCGACAAATGCTCAGATCGAGAGAACGAGAAAAACAACGCATAAAAAATTGGCCGCAAAGTCGCGAAATGTTGAGATAACAATAGTTCGCGAGCTTGTCGTTAAAAATGATTGCCGTATTTTTATGACATATTTGGTTTTTTCACTATTGTGAAAACGATACTCGTTCGCACGTTTAATCGCCATACATACATACATTCGCGTATCGGTCAATTCTCATCGTGTTTCTCTCGAATAAAGTATTCGGCACGATTCGTCAAGCGACTGTAACGCTATACTGCCGTTAATTATAAATAATTGATGAATATAGTTATTATCTCGATGTGTTAAATTTGCTCATTCGATGTATTCGGTGTGTGATCGATGTATATACGTACTTACGATAACGATTATTAAACAAAATTATGCAATAAAAAAACAATAAACCAAAAACAATGACAATTATTTTCAGACATTATTATTAAAGAAAAGTATGAAATAAAAAAAAAAACAAAAAACAATGACAATCATTTTCAGGGATCGATTCAAGCTAATAAAAGGTAAGAGTCAAACACGTACATCACCTATCGCTCGATCTTACGCGGTATTGAAGAACGTTTTTTTTCCACGACGGGGCTTGTACACAGTCTCGTACACTTTATTCCAGCTAAGAACAAGGGGATCCCGAGTTATCGCGAGGTGTCAGTTAGGAGGGTAAGTATGTACTTGTGACAGTCTCAAGAGTCTCGAGGGTAAGTACAAAAAGTGTGTTGGTAGCGAGGCATAAGCTCTCGCGACACAATATCGCCACGTGTATACCTCTGGGCGAGCTTATAAATTTTTGCATAACAAGCCATGCTAATGACCGAAGAAAGATGTGAAGAGAGCCGAACAAGTGCAGAGGTAGAATCTTATTTTTCTCGACTCTGCCGCTGAAAAGTTGGCGTTCTTGTTATCGCTTTGCACCATCTTCATCGTATTTATCACCGTCAATTAAATGCTAAATTCAGATGATTTTCACGAGGGTAACTTTATACGCGACAATTCGCGAGGTGACTGGAAATCGGGATTTCGCCCTCCATCCTCAAAGTTATAACCATTAACCCATTACTCTTCGTGCACTCGGCCATTATTCGTCTGTAGAATGGCATCTTATACGGGCAATTTAATTCGGTTCGGATGAAAAATCGCTATACGTCGAATGAGTACCAAGCTTCTTCTTACTTCGAAGGGAGACGACTGAAGACTCCCATTCCAGGATAGAAGAAAGCGAGCTCTCTCTACCGTTGTACAATCCAAATTTAACGAGACTACGATTAAGGGTTGTTTACACAAGTTGGAGAGCAAACTCGCGTGCAAGAGCTCAACTTGTCTGCCTCACTTTCACCCGTCTCAATGGCCCTTCGTTGTACGTAACTACGGAGTTGCGAGCCCGCGGATTTCTCGTATCTTTATTACACGACCTGCCCTGAGCGTTACCGGGGTGAGAGTTTGTCGTGTGATAATAATAACATTTTTATACCTCCCGCTTTCATGATTTATTTTTTTACCGGATTTGTTGCTTCGTAATTCCTTCTTTCTTTCCGACGCGAATAGCGAAATACGAAACACTTGACGACGACAAGTTTGTATTTACCGTCGACTCTAAATGGTACGAATACTAACTGGATAGATTTCCGGTAACGTGGCAATATTATTTCGCAAAGATTAAATCGTTTGTAACTTCCATCGTTTCTCATAGCTCGAATAAATCTCAGCTTTTTCAGACCGATATTGGACACACGCGACTCCAGTAAAACCTCACCGTACCATTATTGTTCAGCTTGGTAAAAGAAAAAAAAAGAAAACACTAAAGGAACATTTGTAAAAGCATTTATAAGCTCACCGAAACAAAGTGGTTTCATTTTGAAAATACAAAATTATTTTTACGAATCTCCGCCACAGTTCGGAAAATATTTCCCATTGGAGGAAAACTTTAAATACGTTAAGAGCTTCGTAATAAGTAACAACTTCGTTCGGGTCAAATTCTTTCTCACTGCGTACTATTCGTAATTCTGTCAGCAGCAGCTCGAGTAATGAGGGTCGATTCGCTTTTCCGAGAACGCGTACGAACACCTCGTACACGAAGTTTCCTTGCACCATGTTTTATTTGACGAGAGAACCCTTTATTATTATTATAAAGTGTGCCGAATTATTCGGCTGAGCGAAAACGCGCCGCGAATTAAAAATTTGCACATTGCCTCATTCTCATTATTTTATCTCGATTCCACTGATCCCTTTATGAGCTAGGCAATAATTAATGTTCGGTAAATACATGTTCATAGAGAAAACTGTGCACGAGATGAAATAATGACGAAGTAACGTGCAAGTATGCAATTTACGTGCTTTTTTCAATTAGTGACGAGAATTAAAGGAACGTTAATAATACAAAAATAGTTAGGAAAAATATCGCATACTCGCACGCGCGTCTCTTCGTCTGCGTAAAAATAAAACGTGTGCAAGCTTTCGAGTATCTAATTACTTTTCACCCAACTAGCTTATTTTCCTAATTAGTGCAAATACAATGAAGTGTATGAAGTTAGTCAGAGACTCGCGAAGCCGCCACTGCAAATGCAGTCGATAATTCTCGGCTTATACCGAGAGATAAAAAGTACGTATTAATGGAAAAAAATCTTTTAAAATTGAATTGATCGAGTGGTGGAAAAACGCGGAGAGCTAATGCTGCGCTAATTGGATACGGAATGTTACATAAGCCGTAATTACTTTCAGGTAAATATCATAGGATTATAAATGAGAGTATGCGGTACATTCTACATTTATACGCGAAACCCGATCGTTCGTTTTCCTGCTGGACGAGTATTCGAACTGAATAATGAACGACTAGGATATGGAGCAGGTACGTAGAGATTCTTCGAAAATGATAATTCTGATAAGATGGTAAGCGTTAACGAATAATCTCGTTATGAGCAATGGCGATCAACCCATTTCATTTTATAAAGATTAACGAAATAATGTCAATTAAAATCAATGTCTCGTCCTCTAATTATACTTTTTCTACTGCACTACCAATTCAATTTTGTTATTAACTCTGTTCTGACATGTTATACTTTTAGCTTTTTTCAATTTTCCTGAAAACTTTTATTGCTGCCCGCGAGATAAATTATTAAAATACTGTAAAATATTGTAATTACAAATGCTGCTATCAGAAAAAACCGAGCGTATCATAATTTGCCGAATAAAAAATTGAAATTGGCATCTCGAGTGGCTACAGCAAAAAGAATAAAATTAACAATCGAGGTTTGGAATTATTCAACGTTATTCCGAAGCGAAATTGATCGTTTTACAAAAAATGTACCATTTTTTTTTTTTTTTTATAAATGTTCAAAATTATGAGCTTATCGAAGAACCAAATGAAAATATAGCCAGGTGTTGCTTACCACGGCATTTATGGTGAAATGATGAAGATTATGAATTTATTATAGAAATAAATAAAAATATAGCCAGGTGTTGATTACCACGGCATTTATGAACGGCATCATTTTAATGCATTTTAAAATTTCATGAGAAAGTTAGGGAAATCGTTTACATTTTTAATTACCTCTTGTACCGACTGCTAGCCATTTGACGCGTCAAATATATATCTAAATCCATTTTATTTCATTTGGAGGGATAGAAAAATGAGCATTAATGATACCAGTAAAAGTTGCTTCATTCGATAAAGTATTGCTAAATAAAATGAATGAGTGAATTTTTCGCGAAAGTTATCGCTAAACAATGTTATTTTGACAACCCGAAATCTTAATGTAGCGTCCACACGCTTGGCACTGGCCGCAAACTCCAAAGCTCCACAAACGTGCGAGTGCACACAAACGTGTGAACGGATCGCAAGGGTTTGCGGCAAATTCCCTTTGATTTGTGACAAAAAACCGACACTGGCGGATCGGCTACAAGCGCTTGGAAACTTGCGCAAACCAAGCCAAACACTCTGTGCACGAGTTTGAATTTGTGACGGCTTGTTGAGGTTTACCAAGTGTGCGGCGCGTCTTTCCATGTCCTAAGAGGGCCATGGCCAATTGCAGATGAAGTGGTGGACATAAAAAAAAGAATGCACGTATCTGAATCGCCATTACAGTCTAAAGACGGTTCGATTATTAAAATCTATGTATTCAAGAAGAAAATGCTACTGGATTTTGAGTATTGTTAATATTATTACCAACTTTACTTTGCGTTGATAAATAGCCCTCCGATGTCGAACATGACTAGAAAAATGAGGTGAAATATTTTTACAAAGGTCTGTGTAAGTGAGATGATCTGAAAGTGTAGGTGAAAATGAAATGCCTGAATCAGATGCGAGTGAATAAAGAAAATACGAACAGTAAAGAAGAAATTTCTATATGAAATGTCAAAATATTGTTTGTGGAAAAATGCGAGGAATAGATATAGACAAAAGTGAAATGTGCGCCATTTGGGGAATAAAGAATCCCCGACAAAAGAAAAGGCAGAGTGGTAGCTGGCAGTTCAGGGTTATTAAAAATGGAGCGGATTTTGACCTAGAGACATTATCGGACCACTCTTCTCCGAAAATCCGGTTGAGCAGACAATAGTGACGTGGTCATCCAGTTTTTTGTGCTTACATTGATAAATATAGATGTGAACGCCATGTAATTTCAACAAGACGAGATCACATGCCATATAACTCGAGGAACAATTAAATTACTGCATGATACATTTCCTGCTCATATAATTTTGCGTTTTGGTCATCAAAATTGGCCGCCCAGATCATGCGATTTAACGCCATTACACTTTTTGGGAGTTTTAGAATTCCGAGATTTTTGTAAACAAGCCCACAACCACTCACACCTTGAGGGAGGAAATTGAATATTGCGTTAACGAAATGTAGCCATAAATGTAGTCATACTAGGCAAAACGGTATACGAAGCAATAACAATTTTTCATTTTTTAATTAAATACCTGTTTTCTATCGAATTGAATTCTTGTGTGAATTTTAATACGCTCTTTATAATGTTAAATATTGTAAATTTTATATAAATAATATAAGATTTCCTTTCATTTTTAATTCGTCAGTTCCGCGTAGAAAATAACTAGTCCAAAAATATATTGTTTTTTGAAGGAAATACGTAGCTTTGTTCGTACGTCAAATTGGAAATGGAGATAGCTGTGCGAGAAACGTGCCTAAAAGAAATATTAAATAAGTATGAGAGAAAATCGCTCATTATTTTCACTACAGTTTGAGCATAGTCGACTAAACACACAAATATCCGATTACACTAAATGAGATGCGTGGTCAGGCTAAATCGAAAATAAACTGTTTTTCTGCCAAAAAATGGTTCAACCCGTAGCGTCGACCCGTAACATTAGCGTAAAGTATGAACCGAGTTTTGAAATATTTAGTAGACAATTATTTCTATATCGCAAATATTTTCATGCAATCAAAAGTATTATTACCTCATTCAACCATGTTTTACCTGCGCCCTTTAACATTGACAAATAAGTGTTGATTTTTGTTACGGGGACATTATAGCTGTTCACATGGGCAACAGGTGCGCAAGAAAGTTTTCGTGGCACATGCCTCTTAGAAGGAAATATTCCAAAGGGGATAAGGAAGGAGAGAAGTTCGTCGATCGCGTTATCGCGAGTGAACAAACGTGCGAACCTCCGTAGTTTTCTCGATCCAACGAGAAAATGGTTTTCGAAAATGTTCAGTTGACTGTATCATGTCGATGCGATTGTTTCTCGATACTAATCGCCCCGGTGAGAATCCGATCATTTTCATTGTCATTGGTATCGTCGGTTGTCGCCATAGCGATTCTGTTCGCGGCCGCGTTCCAGCGAAAGCGAAAATTCCACGTGGAATAAAGTTGTGGACTCAATATTGGAAAACTGCTATGACAATCGTTGGAAAAGTTGAATTAAGAAAAGTTTGTCTCGAGAGGGGTGCACTGTGGAGATAAAGATATAAAACAATTGATCCGTATCGCTATATTTCGTTGTAAATCTTAAACTTTTTTTCAAACTCATCACGGACACAGCGCATATACCTAAACCTACCATAAACAGGCGTACGTGAAAACATTTTTTTGAAATACAATTTTAGAACTTTTTAGATCGTAAGTACTTTAAACGTAAAAATTGTGATAATATTTTTTGTACTTGGACGAAGAGATTAGCAAAGTTGGAGTCGAATAAAGGACGGTCAGGGTCGCTCGATTAAAAAATAAACGGGCATCCGCCACATACATTATGCATACGCTATGAATTTTGAACGGCATGGCGAATTACTTGGCTAATTACTTCGGGTCGCTTTCCCTTACGGTACTAGTTTGTCTCCTGAAACACGGGATACGAAATGTCAGAGAAAAAATACAAATTATATGAACTCTCGTAGCTGACGAAAAATCAGAATGAGAAGGATCTTTTTTTCTCGCAATTACAATATTTAATTTTGAGTCAAAGTATAAACACCATAAATATGTTAAAACCATTGAACATCTTTTTGTCATTCAAATATCAAAAAAAAAGTTTTTATGCGTTTCGTAAAATTAAACTCTCAACTATTTCTAAACAAACATTAATGGCACTTTCACCTAACGACCCTTATACTGCTAATATTTATCTCGAGCTTCCTTAAACAAATATGGTTAAGTAAAACTATTTAGAGAATAGCTATAAAACTTATTCAAACGTGTGCAAAGTTTATTAGACTTATCGAATTAAAGTGCCTGTCGGTACGTATATATCTCTGTACGATATAGCGACAAGAGGGTTGGTGACATTATCGACACACGGTTAGGAACTCTTCTTTACCGTGCCACGGTAAAAAGCTCATGTTTTTTCAAATGGTGAAATGTCGACCGCGAACAAGCAGCAGCTCTTATAAAAACTGTACCACATCAAGCTGGAATATGATGAAATAATTATCGACAGTCGATAAAAAAGTTGACCCACTATTCTACTGTAAGAATTATTCGAAGCAGCCGAGATACCAATTGAAGACGTAGAAAAATCTCGCTAATAATGCAACCGACTGGCAGTCACAATCAACTCGAAGAACAAATAGAGAAAGCAAAGGTCATAGCAAGCGTAATGAATTAAACATTCGCTAAAAAAAGCCAACCGAAAACAATGATAGTTTTCAGAAAGAGAATTAAGCAAGACGAACTATTTGTCACGTGGGATTTCTGGCGCAGTAGTGCACGAGGAGAATTCGTTTGCAACAATTTGCATCGAAGTTCGACGACGACACGGGTCGTTCGAGGTACATGCCAATAGTAGCGACGATGTGAGAAAATAACTAGCAAAATAAGAAATTCTTGAGTTCTCGTTACGTAAAAGTCGAAGGCCGTTGTGGGCCGCGAGCGGCGCCTAAACTAAAAATAGACTCATACAAGTCACTGTCTCGTATTTCACGCCATAGCATCGAGTCTGTGGTTCTATCCGTTCGAATTTCCACTCTGGATCAAGTACTCGATTTCTCTTATGACTATTCTTCACGTACGCCTCTTCACTCCTTCTCTCCCTCCCACCGTTCCGCCATTTCTTTAAAAATCTCAACGTTCATCCACCCAGGTGCATGAAACTTCGTCAACGGATCAATTAAAAATCGCGCTTCCAATTAAAATCATCAAAAATCAACTTTCCTTCAATATTTACAATGCGTTTAAAACAATAGTTACAAACCTTCGATAGATCCTCCGATGAAAAATAAATTGAACACAGCGTGTAACGATGAAGAATAATTATTCTCTTATGAATTCGTTTGTCAATCGGTTGTACGAACTTGGGAAAGAAAATGGCGTAATAGCGATAACGAAAATAATTCGTAATGATATTTTCATTAAAACGGTGCCCATCTTTGAACTATGTATATAGATATAGAATTTACCACGGGAGAGTGAAGATTGCGCTGTGCGCCAGAACGAGCCTATATGGCGAACATTCATGTGCGTGTGCATCTTTCTTTGTGTTTGTATGCGCGTGTGTGCAGTACATATATGTTACAGAGCTTGGGGTAGGGCAGTGGAAATTTCCACTGTGCCCGCTGAGACGGTCAATACTCTCTCTCTACTCGGTTGTGCATAACGGGTGGGAATCGACGGGACGAGTCTGCTTTACAGGCTCTTTCACCTATAGAAATGTCGCTAGCGTCGGTGGCGATCGATTGTACTCGTTCTCTTTCGAAACAGCCTGTAGCCGAGTAATTTTCAACCGACAGCACCATCTCGAAACGTTCGCACGAACCGGACAAAATCGATTGGTGTGAAAATCCGGTTACCAGCTCTCGCCCGAAGATCGGTAAAATAACGTTTCACACAAATGTTAGTCGCACCGCTTTCGGACGAGTTTTGCAGTTTCGGGGAGAAGCGACAGACAGCGACGTTGCTGCCAACCTCAAAATCTTCATCGTATAAATGTATATTAGGGATTTATGAACGTATGAATTTATTTTCAAAACTTATAACTATGCAGGTGTATTTATTATATCGTGTTACTTTAGTCGTGTCTGTCATAAATGTTTGGGAAAACGGCAAATAGAGAAGATGGATGGAAAACTGCAGATACATCGGTTCGAGGTCATCCGTGAGAGACGTTTCGTTGTTAAAAAAATTTCTCGGCTTCCCCTTCCCTCGCTCTCTCTCTCTCTCTCTCTCTCTCTCCTCATCAGTTCTGCCTCCGGTTCGTGATAAACGAAGAGCTTCCCCGTTTAATTGCAACGGCATTGCCTATCCTTCGGGTCAAAGGGTTAACAAACCCCGTCGGTCAGGCGCCAAAGACTCGAGACGATTGAGCTAATAAACACGTCGTCTTTCAGCCAACCCTTTCTTTCTTACATGTCATTTTTTTGTTTTTCAAGTGTACAATCTTGAACCATATTAGTGACCGATACCAGACGTAAAAACAGTCCCGACAGAGAATTTGCAATCTTTCCACATTTTTACCGAATGCATCGGGCGCCTTCTCCCTTACGAATAATGCAACTTTATACAGCCACAACGGTCACGCTAAGCGCTTGGACCATTTGAATATGCCTGGCGAAGAAGGTAGCGAGGAATCTTTAAATAGATTGGGAATGCACGACTCTCCGGACTCCACCTCGTATTATAATAGCATCGGCAGTGCTGGGTAGTACTTGTTCCAAGTTTACCGCGTCGTGGAATCATCTTATCTTTCCCCACTATAGACAATGTTTCGTACCAAGCGACTTGCTCGCATACTTTCCTACTAATATTGCACTCAACAATATTTATTTTATTCCACGTTCGAAATACGTTAACACCTACATTCATGTGTACCGGATAAAAAGATCCGCGTCTTAGAGTGTTCTTTTCGCGCTCGATATTTCTTTGGCAAAATTGCATATAGGTAGACGATGACTGGTTGTGAACGTATGATTTGTAAATATCGAATATTATAATAGTAAGATTTGTAAATATCAAATGTTATAATAGCATCGGCAGTCCTGGGTAGTACTTGTTTCGAGTTTATCACGTCGTGGAATCATCTTATCTTCCCCAGCTACAGCTAATGTTTCGTACCAAGCTACTTGCTCGTGTACTTTCCTACTAATTTTGCGCTTAATAATATTTATTTTGTTCCCCCTTCGAAATAGCTTAACACCTACGTTCATGTGTACTGGATAAAAAGATACGAGTCTTAGAGTGTTCTTTTCGCACCCGATATTTCTTTTGTAAAATTGCATGCATATATAGATAAGCGATGAATAGTTATAAACGTAAAATTTGTAAGTATAAAATATTATAGGTGTTCATTACAACGATCATTTTGAGTCAAAATTGATAATAAATAGCAACGAATGCCAGGGTTTCTCTCTCTCTCTCTCTCTCTCTCCCTCTCTCTATTTCTCGCGCTCCCATATTATGTAAATGCGGAAATGTATACGCGATGGACGAGATCACGTGGGCGTGAGACGTTACCTGGATATTTCCTTTTTTTACGTAACTTGCGCTACACTGTCACAGTATGTATATACATTTACCGAGTATGGCGATTATTTTATACGAACGAAGGATGCAATCTCGGAAATGCGTATACTCGTACATATTAGAGCGAGGAACGTTATCGGCATTATTGCCATTCTGGACAATCCTAAGATTCAATTCAAATTTTCTTTTAATTCGTAGTCAACTTCAAAAATCACAATTTTTAAAAACGATTCCTGAAATTTAATTGAACAATGATCGAAATTGAAATATACAATTTCGTTTAAACTTAATCTTTATAAATTTTGTTTGATTTAATAAATTAGCAACAGTATGACAAAAGCCTTATTGTTTATAAAGGAAATTCTTTTTTCAATATTTGCCAAGTGTGCAAAAACAAGAAGCCAATGGGGCGAAGGTGCGAAGAGGGAGGAAAAAAAGTGAAGGAGGCCACGGCGTAATAGGCAGTACGATGCGTGGAAGTGACGTGTATCAGGTAAGTATACACACTCTCCGACAGTCTAGAGCAACACAGAAAGCGAGAGAGAGAGAGAGAGAGGAAACAGTATTGATTTCGGCTTGGCTGGTGGGCTTCGTTCGCGATGTACTCTCATCTCTCCCTCCTTTTGCTTCTTCCACGTATATATATCGAACTATATGTGGCGAACACTACACGTGCATAGGTACCCTCCGGTGCATCTGCAAGCTGCGACTCGATCGTACGATGCGTAGTAGGAAGACAGAGAGAGAGACAGAAAGAGAGAGAGAGAGAGAGAGAGAGAGAGAGAGAGAGAGAGAAAGAGAGAGAGAGAATCAAGGCCATTGAAAAGTGCATCCATTCACCACCAATGACTGCAAGTCTCTATGTCTCTCTGTCTGTCTGTCTGTCTCTCTCTCTCTCTTTCCTTCCCTCTCTTCCTCCCTCCCTCTCTCGCTCCCTCTTTCATATCTGACCCCTTCTTTCCTCCTTCACCTCCACCCAGACTCCGGAATCGTTTTGAAAATAATCTCCCTTTGCGTTTTTCTTCACCTTGTTGCATAATTTTCTCGCCAATCACGCTACTAATGGACTTGCTGGAGTCGTAAAAGAGTCAATAGGTCTCGGTAAAACAAATAGATTGCCCTTCATTTTACCTCGCAAAATCGTGTGTGTCGTTCGAAATTAACTTCACATTTAATGGCGTAAATTATTTCTTGTTTTTTAATGGTGGCCAATGGCTGAGATGACTTATTAAAAATTATATTACACGAGACATGACATTGAAGACAAATTCTTGGTCTGGTGACTCTTTTTAATTTCCGTATTTTGCGCCGTAAACTCCACCCGCGTAGACATTTATATGCCACAAAAATTGTCAGTCATAATTACCAGTTGTAGATACCCGGCACTTTTTCACGTAATCGTAACCGAAGTTGTCAGATAAAATTTGCCAAGTTCAGGAAAATAGCGTCGATAGCGAAAATTATTTGAAACAAATTGGTCAAAAGTTTACGACTTTTAAAATAAACATCGCAACTATAACTTCTTACGGGTAGAACAGAAACTAGAAAAAAAAAAAGAAATATCCGTGAATTAATATATGAACACAAAGGGGAGCGCCCATTTATCTAAATTTTCATTTGCTTCTAACCACAAATTAGTCTCCGTGGATGAAAATATTTGATCAAAATTTGAAGAACACAGGACTGAATAAATATTGTTATCGTTGCCTCGTAAGTAATTTCTTTCAGAGTCAATGTTACATGCGACGTTCGCATCGAAAATTTGATCCCTAAACATACAAACACTAAACAACTGATTGGGTCAAAAATTGGCTGGTACACAGAGTATGATGACAAAAAGGGGCTCTTGTTATTTTTGTTTTCAAAATTCATACGATAATTCACTAGATATCCTCAAGAGTTTAACGCTCAAGGCCGGAAAAATTTCGGACGGTGTTTTTGAATCGCTCGTCGCCTGCAATATCTACTATTTCCAAAATTGTGGAAAAAAATATCAAAAGCCACTGTTTATCATAATTGTCTGCACATCTGTCAATTTTATCCCTAATCGGTTATTCAGTGTTTACTGGAGAACTGATCAAAATTTCGAAAACGCGATCCGTAATCTCTCCGCTACTGAGCCAACAATCGCGTTAAAATTTTGAGGATATCAAGAGAATTATGGCATAAAGTGGCCACGTGCTCTGTTTTTGAAAAATTTTGCAGTCCACTTTTTGCAATAATTCTCTATACGCCCTGAAAATTTTAACGCGGTTGGTTGCTCAGTGCCGAAGAAATTACGAACCGCGTTCGCTTATCGCCTGTAACATTGATTCTTAAGCCAAGCCCTACGACCTTCACTCAAGTAGGCACCTTTGATGTCAGGAACGGACGATAATAGACAATATACTTACGTCACGTAATTTTAATCAATGTTGTCAGATAATTTTCCAGTAATTACCTCAATAGGAAAATGACGACTCCGTCCGGTGAGACTGCCTAGACATAATTGCGGAAAAGTGTGGATAAAAACGGTCGCTGTGTAAATGTATGTAAATAGGAATTGGGGTAAACACTCTGCCTACATGTAATGAGTATGCGCCGGCGCCAATGAGGAAAACATATCGAAGCGAGGAAGCACGAGAACGTGTGTCGAAGATCTTCTTGGTGCACTTCTCCGGTTGAGACTGGTTTCCCTTGAATGGCCCGGAATCCAGATGGGACCAGAGGCGAGTTTGCTCGCGATAACGCCAGTAGGAAAGCCCACCCTCACCCAGCTAAGCGTCCTTGTCATGGTTACTCGTGTCGCGTATCAGTTTGCATGTGCATGTGCATACGTGCATCTACGGCCGAGGTCCAACCGCGATCATTGTGAATCAGGCGTCCTTGCGAAGAATTCGTAACGTCCTCTAGGTCGATCAAACCGTGATTCGATGTATTAACACAATAATAGCGGTAGAATCGAGTCGGTGGTGTTGTTAACTGAGGAAAAACAAGAGTGAATAAGTGTTAAACGAAGGATTTGATAACGATTAGACAATAATTAGGATAGTTGGAAAGTTCATGGAAATTCGTTATCAGGACGAAAGAAAAATCAAGAATGACCAACGTCATCGATTATTATTCCTCGCGATATATTTTCGTCATTACGATCGGAAGTCCGAGCGCATAGGCGCGTGTTAAGATAAGATAAGTAGCGGCTGGAATGACGTGGAAAGTTCGTATTTCTGCCATACGTGATACGCGTATCGTCGAAGTACGTTGAATCATGCGTTACGAAAATTGTTACGATTCAAATATAACGCGATAGACGGAGACATTATTTGCTGTTGAAGGAGAGGGGGTAAATAATAATTTTTGGCACTTGGACTCGCACAGACATCCGATTTTGTGCCCCGACATGATTATTATTTATCCCTGGTTGGATCGAGGCGGGAACGAAATCCCGCACGTCCGGTGTTATTTGCCAAAAATTGTAGACTCTCTCTACCACTTCGGATTTTCGGCTGTTGCCGCCGACTATTCATCGTTATTATGTATATTATACGGGTGATCCTCCGCAAAATCGTATTCAAGCAGCGGTTATATTCTATTTTCGAGAGGCAGCTATCCTCGGCTCGATTCATACCACATTCTCTGTCGCATCGATGACGTCTTCGAAGCTTCCGACGTAAAGAAAAGCTTTTTTGCCGTGGCCATAGACGGTCTCAGGGACATCTTTCATGCCGTTATAAACGTTCGAACTAGTCATTCACACGATTGGCGAGCGTCCGAACGAGACTGTTTTATCGCCGCGAATCGTGATTAATGAGCCAAGATTACGTGCGTAGTTTACTGTCGTAACGAGCAAATATACAAATGTTTTATTACGTCTATACAACGACACGAATAGTCATTGACATTTGTCCCTAAACACTTGTTTGACATTCACAATCGATATTTTGGTAAACCCTGATGTTAGAAATAATCGCATGATTGTGTCAACGACTTTATAAAGACACCAAACGTTGCGAAAAAATACGCGGAGAAGAAAAAAAGCACGACGGAATGTTCGGAACGATCGATGCGAAACACATTTGTAATCGGGGTCGCGTTCTAATACTTTGATACGACACGTAGCCTGCAGCTTACCTCGCGATTATTCTTCGTCGTAGCCCAGAAAACCTTTAAAATTTTCTAGAACGAACGATCTGTCGTTGTAAAAATTTGTTAATTCATCAAATCTGTATAGTTCTTCGACAACCGGAAAGACTGAACGTTTAAACGATTCAGGTTTTTTGAGGTGAATTGTTTTATTTCGATTTTATTGGATTCGTTAGGAAATTGCAGGAGCGTTCAAAGTACAACGCGAATAATCAGGACGTAATCTTTGAACGTAAAAAAGAAGGCTGAAACCTCACCCCTACTGCCACCTGCCATTTGTCGTGCGACATTGACGTTTCGAACATTTTTTTAAACTTTCGCGGGCTGCATGGTGACGTTCGATAACTTGCAAGAGTAACGAATGCAATTTTTCACGCGCTATCGAGCTGCAGCTAAACGTATTCCGGCCTCACGCTGTCTCCATCCTCGTAGCGGAAATTTCCATTCGCGGTGCACAAGCATTGGCGTAACGACCGGCGAATTCCTCGAGAGTGAATAACTCGCACGAGCGATTTTTCATTCGCTCGAACGAGACACGAGATTGAGAAAGCTCCTCCGATCATCTCGCATTTTCACACGGTAATTAGAATCGTTTACGAGATGATCGAGTTTGTTAGCGCCAACGAGTGGATTGACCCAAAAGATGAAATTGATAATCCGATTTGTCTCTCCTTTTTTATTCTCCCGATTACAAAATAGATTGGCTAATTTTTTTTTTATTTCCCCGGAGACGTTTTATCAATATTTTAGTTTTTCCGGATTAACGATGGGCTGTCATTCTCATCGAAAAAATTGGATAGCAACATGGAGATATTTTTGTTTCAATTTTCATACGTACCACTTGCAGATAAAATCCAACTTGGAGGCTTATCATTAGTCATTTTTATTCGAGCAGACACAAGCCTAGAAGAATGTTGCGAAGTGCTAATTTTTAAGCTGAAACATTAAAGATTACGAAAGATTATGAAAATCTCCAATGACGAGACAAGCGTGATACCATCTTAAAATGATTCATCCACGTAGATGAAAGAAGTCTGTTCTGAAAAAGATGAAGATATAGAGATGGTTGATCAAAGATAATTCGAATGGGACCCGACGACAAGTTCTTAGAACGAGTCTAGTCATGACTGTATCGATGACTAATGTATTCGATATTTTGATCGTAAAAAGTAATTTCTACCGGATATAAATGAAAAATAATTCGAGGGTAGTAAAATAGAGACAATAAATTGAAATTATAATTAAAATATGGTAAATCGAGACACATATATTGATATTCTTTGAAACTCATTTATTGAACATGACATAAAAATCACAATATTATACATAGTAATCGTTAAACCGAGGTATATATATATATATATTTATTTGTTAAGCATCTTTAAACTTTCGATATATCGGCTTATGTTTGTTACGCTCGAATTTCCATTATTGAATCTTCGGATATCTGACCTGTATTTTTTTCTTCGTCAAAGGCTAGTAGATTACGTTTTCTTTCGCATTTTCTTATTGTACACTTATATCTTATTGTTCGTCTATTACGCATGGAATGTCTAGTACTCACCGAAATTTCTATTTCCCCGATTATGCCAAGCGTCGAATGAGGGTCAAGAGATTTCAGTGACTCAAGCCTATTATGTGTGTGTGTGTGTTTTTTTTTCAAATTTAATTTCTTTTTTATTGTTCTTTTCGATACATTAATAGCTTGATAAGAAATAGGAAAGAATCGAGGATAATTTATTCGTTTTCCATTTGGCGAGACCTCTTTTATTCCTATGCTTCTTGAATTGTCACGCTCTTCGAATTTGCACGGTGCAATTATTTTGTCACTAATTTTCGCGAATATATGGCAGTGACGTTCACTCGGCTCGCACGTGGATAAGGAGAATTCGTAGCGGTTTGAAAGTTTAAGTATATGAAAAAATCTCTTTTGGCAGTTGGACATCGCAGAGAATCGTCGAGCGATCTGGATTCGTGTCGTCCTTTTTCATCAGCCAATTTCATTAAGAAGTAACCAACTCGAATTAGGATCTTGTCTTTCATGAAATAAAGACACGTGAGCATGAAACATCGACGTTGTCGTTTGTATTTCTCCGTTTTTCTATTTCAAACTGAATCGTCGCAAATATCAAATAAATTATGAAAACAAACAAAAAAATAAATGAAAAATAAATAAATGAAATTCTAATGACATAAATAATTTATCTTTGAGAATCAGCCAATCTTATAAACGTCGACGCGAGCATGTTTTTTTTAACAATAACAACAGAAAAACTACTTGGTCAATTACATAACACGTTCTTTCCACCTTCCGGCTCGGCATAGTTTTACAAATTATTATTTCTATTTTGTTTCTCAATCATGTTCGCAATCTTTTATTTTCACTATAAAACACACCATCGTCGAACAGCTAATTCTCGAAACGATTTTTGAGTCAAAAAGAGATAAACTCCTCCTTCGATTATATCGTTATTGTTCTTATTTTTCTTTTTTCTTTGTTTCTCTCTCTCTTTCTCCCTCTCTCTCTCTCTCTCTCTCTCTCTCTCTCTCTCTCTCTCTCTCTCTCTCTCTCTCTCTCTCTCTCTCTCTCTCTCTCTCTCTCTCTCTCTCTCTCTCTCTCTCTGTCGATCGTCCCTTGCTCCACGCATATCAATTGCGAAAAAATAAATTTAATCTTATAGCTTACTGTATCACAGAGTTAAACGCGGATATCGTTTGCAATTGTTTTCATTTTTTCTTTTCCTCTTCCTCAAGCAGATCGAATGAAAAAAAAAGATGCGAGAGGAGAGCGATTCCGTGTATATATATTCTTCTTTGAAACAAGTTTCTAGTACATAACATAGCTCTCGCGCAATATTTAACGATTAAACAGATAAATAGACTATTGTGCCATGCCCCTCGGTCGAAAAGTGTACAAGACGTTAATAGAGAAAACCTCTTTTTATTTGCCACTTACGATTTTCTCAAGCGGTTATAATGCAATTTTAATTTTTCTTTCTCAAAAGCGTCGAGTCATTGTTAGTCTCGTTACTTTTCGACCTCGTGAATCCCGTGACTCGCGAGAGTCATCGAGAGGTGAACGCAAGAATAATAGTAATGATGAAATAATAATCGATGAGTTGCCATTATACGTGTGTGTTTTCATGAAAAGTCAATCTTAGTTTTTGAAATATGTATTCGGATTTTACTGGCAACGAGCAAAATATATGAAAATTTGTTACCTGGTAATAACAAAAATGTATAGTTTCGTTCTTTTCACCTATATAATCATGCCCTTGTTTACTTTTCCATTACCATTTGCTTAACTTCCAACCGGAAGTGTAGCAATCGTAACTTCTAGTTTTACGTGCATTTTTCTCAAACTGCAGTTACTTTGTTATACTTGCGAAGTGAATAACTCCATAATTTTTAAACTTGGACAGATTTTCGTTTTTCTTTGAACTTAGCGGAATTGCATATCGACAAAATAGGCGCTTTTCATGCGTAACTCCACACATATATTTTCCTCGGGCCGTTTGTCGCTACCGAGCACATCGTACAAGCTCAAGTTTCACACAAGGCGGAACGATTTTTTGCCAAAGTGAATCTTTTCAACAAAAATTCGCAGAATTGAGAGCAGTCTACAGATACAAAGAAGAAGCCGTAATTGAATCGACTCTGTTTTTAAATATTATCATTTACAACATTTCCTTTTTTAGAAATATCAATGAATAAATCTGATAAAATTGCCAAAAATCGTTTCACTCCATGTAGGCCCTATAAAATTATTTCTACCGCCGCTCTCCCTATCTTCTCACGCTCTATACACCCTCAAACTTTCAGTCTTTGCCGTTATTGAAACGTCATCTTGAACTCTTAACAACTACAAAAGACGTCGATCGATAAATTTTGAAATTCTCCATTCGCGACAGTGTGATATATCGTTTCTCCTTTTTTTTCTGTCGACGTTGAAACAAAAATATCGCTAAAGATATATCTTCATACAGATTCAATGTGAAACGATAAGTCGATCGATCAAACGGTTACGAATATATATATATATATATATATATATATATATATATATATATATATATGTTATTACGGTGTCGATGTGCGAGCAAGCTACAAGGAACGTAAATAATAAAAATGCCTTGGAACTTTCTCTCTCTTTCTCTCTGTCACACACACACACACACACACACACACACACACACACACACACACACACACACACAAGCACACACGCACACCCGCGCACACACACACACGCACTATATATCTATCTGTCAATCTATCTCGCTCGCTCACTCGCTGAATGCAATGGAGAACGATCGGGATAGACGAGACCATCGCGCGCTCCGTAGACCTTCGAAGACGTCAGAGAAGGATCCGGCAAACCGAACCATGTCCGATTCCTGGCCTGAACGAAAGGACGATTCGTTTTTTTGTTTTTTGTTTCCTCTATTTTTTTATTCGTTTGTTTGTTTGTTTGTATTAATGCATCCTCCTCGAGTCTTTGTCAGTCGTGAACTTATTACTTGATTCGTAATTCAGTTGTTAGCATATTTATTGATTACTCTTTATAATACTAATTATTATTGTTATGTATTTCGAATTTAATCGATCCAAGAGACTCAACGAAAAGTTCAAAATTTAATATTTGCAATGAGGATGTGTGTGTTTTTGTTGTTTTTTCATGATTTTGCAAGGTCGCAAAAAGGAGACAGAGAAGGAGATGTCGATTTTTGTTTTTTTTTGTCTTGAGCACTGACCTTTGTCGAATCCTTCCGATTTTTTCTATCGTCGCATGACCCTCTGCGCGTTGACGTTCTTCTTGCTGATGATTTTCTTCAGGTTGGTCGAACTTCTTGATCCGAATAGACGCCATTTTTCAATGAGTGGACACTGAACTTTTCTCGATCATTGTGCGTTTCTTTTGCAGTGAAGCTTGATGTTGTATTGACAAAATTACCAAAATGAATTCTCATCGTTCGAAATGTTAATCGCGTTGTTCAGCTTGCTTCATTATTCTTTTTCATGTTCCAAATGATGTTTTCTTCACCCAGCCTCCCGATCTTGATATTGTCATCATCCTCTCACTCTCTCTCTCTCTCTCTCTCTCTCTCTCTCTCTCTCTCTCTCTCTCTCTCTCTCTCTCTCTCTCTCTCTCTCTCTCTCTTTCTCTCTTTCTCTCTCTCACTCACTCACTCACGAGGCACTTTATCGTGCTTTCGATCGCGCGAAAGCGCTCTCTCGCAAGCTCTTCCTGTCAAGTTGCAGGTGAAGCCACAATAAGCTTCGCATCGCGACAAGCTTGACCAAAACGCAACAAGAGATTCTTGTATCGCGAGCCTCGCTCACTATTTTCGTTTCTTACCATGCAGCTGGTTGATCCGGGCACGAGCGCGCGACCTTGCAGGATCCTCCAGGATCACTTGAATCACCGGTATTACCGGGTGCCGATGTGCGCCGGATCTCGATCGGTTTCGAACCGGACAATGGTGGGCGGCCCAAAACCACGTGGCTGTTTCACGACAGATTTCTCTGATCCTCCGAGCAATCGTCGGCTTTTTTCAATGATCTCTTAAGCTTGTCGACCAGACGATTATGAAATTTGTTCAGAGAGTTGGAACTTCCGGTTTTTGGGGGTGACGAGGCCGTCGATTTGCTTGGACTCTGGAGAGAGCTCTGTGACGCTCTCGATGACGTTCTAGAGAAATGACGAGAGGTCAAGGGCACCGATCGATGAGCCGGTGAGGTCAGAAAGTCCGAGCCTGGTGAAGTCGATAACGACGGTCCTTCGGACTTTGAACACTCCGAGACCTGGAAACATACGAATGGAACACGAGGATATTATAGCCGATAGTACGAACTTGAATTTACTTGTCCATGTCCCCGATAATTCATCGAATCGACCACTACACGATTCTTGCGTGTGCGTTTATTTTTTATAACAAGAAACCATTTTTTTTTCTTCTTTTTAATCGGTGCACGAAAGAAAGCATTATCTACATATGATATTATTGCGCAAAAATATTCGTAATATTGATGAAAACGCTTATCTTTTTTATGGCATTAGCGTCTTTAACAACTGTGGCCTTATATTCGCCATTTTCCTCTGGTATCGATTACCGTGAGTTGTTCTTACAATTAATCAAATACGCCTATAAATTCTCGACGATGCACCAGTATGCCATCGATCTACAATGACGTATAAAAAAGGTGAAGCTGGATAATGACGCATGTCGGAATAATGCGTTTCCAAATAATAGGGAGTAAAAATATAACGCGTTTATCAACGGTTGAATGTTCGAGATAAGACGTAATTTACCGATTTTATTGATTGTTCTCTAGGGATATCGAAAAGAAAATACCGATATATCGATATATCGATATATCCATATATCGGGGAGATTTTCGATTAATTATGAAGGTACTCCTATCGTTACAGCATTTCCGTTAGATTTCACCGAATGTTTGCCGGTAAACGTTCTTTGATGTCATGTGTACATGTCTATAAAATATTAGGAGTCTTTATCGACTCAAAGTCACGATATTTATTCTTAAAAATCGTCATTTCTCTCAATATCCCTTAAGAGCCCGTGTTAAATGTCGCAACATTATACAATGCGTACCTATCTCGATTATTTATTCGACGAAGCCTGTTGAAATTGTGCACACATTTTTATACGACATCTAAGAAGCTTTAATTAGTTTTTATAACAAGTCTTATGGAACAAAATTCATGATTTTGTTTATTATATAACAAATAAACTTGATGTAGGATCAATTTGAATTTTGAGTATGTTGTTCTTTAGTGCATTTGCAAGTACTTTGGAATGTGATAAAAAACGGGAATCAAATTTTAATCCCCCACCCAACGATAGGACTACCTTAAGTCAAGTAGAGGATAGACAGTGTGCAAATTTGAGGTTAGCTTTTATATTTCACGGTCACAGAGTAATTTTTTAACATAGACTAAAGTCAAATAAAGTAAAGTATATCATTTTTTGATACCTTTTCGATACTTAATATTTTATATCAATATATCGATATATCGAAATTAAAAATATCGCATGAAAACATCGATATTTTTTCGTCATCCCTAATACACTCGATCAATTTTAAAAGTCGCATTTTATTTTCATTTTGTAAATAAGAAAATGGTTCCATTGTTACAAAAATCATGGGCAAAAAGATATTTACACTCAATGTGACCTTGAGCGATGACTTTCCAGATCGATCGTTCTACAAGTGTGGAATAATTTGCAAATTCATACTTCCGCGTCGGGGACTTCCCGTTTCTCTATAATTGGACAAATAGCCAGAGAAAGACGAGAAATAAAAAAAAAACGGTTCTCCAGATCAAGATGAACGAACGCGAATTAATAATGCAGGAAGTTGACTTTTTTTCCAAGACAGTGACAAGGTCACAAATCCTTTGGGCAACGTGCGCAAAATATCTTTCTCTTTTTCACTTCTTCGCGTCTGTATATAGCGATCACTTCGTCATGGTTAAATAGAGAGATCGTTGATTCCAGATTTTTTCTCGAAAACGATGTAAAAACCCTCTCGGTCCTTATCCCCACTCCCGATCTATCGAATAATTTTCCTCAACGATGCGTGTCTCTGACAATTCTCGAAATTTAAATACCCTCGAGCTTAATTTTTTATTTCGCGCGAAAATGGAAATATTAGCAAACCAAGTAAAACTTCCAAAATATGACAATTATAAAAAATCAAACGTCGTATTATACATTCCTTTTGTAAAATTATTCGCGCAAAACAAAAAACAAAATTAACAGTTCCTCGACTGCCAGCCTAATTTTATTTTTGTTCCGCCAATTACAATTCCAATTTCATAATTCCCGAAAAGCAAATGAAATTAGAAAAATATGTGTGACGAAATTTTGATACACACTTTGTACATTTCCGAGAATAATGAAAACAATTGCAATTGTGTAACTGTAGACTTCCTATTGGCTTATCAAACTCTTCTTTTCTTCGAAAAATCAACGGTTTGAACAAAATCTAGATTATAATTTTCATTATCGACCGAGCACGTGAGAGATGGCGCCACCGGCGCCTTGACGTCGAGACAAAGAACGATGGACTAGTTTGTTGCACATTGTCGTGGGGTGAGGCGACACTACGTCGGTAACAAATACGATAAGCTAATTTTCTCGGAGATAATCAAAAATTTGTGATGACGCAAAGTGTCATCTTACGGATAATCGAGAATTGCATAAGGTTAAAAATTGTGTTCATCCGCAACTTGACGCGGGTTAGAAGAAAAAAACGTTGTATGTTTCAGGTTGAGGGAAACGGGTCAATGGGTGTTTCGGTTCACTTTGAAGAAACAAAAGTCAAAGGAGACAATCCGTATTGAGAATCGAGACAATTTCTACCACCATCTCCTTCCTTCTACCAGTCCATCGGACCAAAGAATGTGTGCGTCATTCTCGCAGTTTAGCTTGGCTGACTCCTTCTCTGTTGTCACGAGGAGGCTGTAGAATTGCGTCAGCAAAATCAGCACGAGGGCTCTCCGAGAATCGCGTGGATAAATGCAACAACATCAAAAGGAACGCTACGAGAGACAACGTCATATGGAAAACAAGCTTTTTTTCATTTTGATTTTTCTCGACTGGTAAATTACAGGCTGGAGAGCATGCACTTTGGAATGTGTCGTCGAGTCGTCGCTCGATCATTGTTTATCAAACACGAAACTTTAATGTCAACAGACGTGTGTGTGACGCGATACCGATGCGAAGTACTTTCGGCGAAATAAAAGTATGTGTTCGAGCGTATCGTATGGGACATTATTCTTAACGAGCATTCACTCGTGTCTTGAAATTTGCAAGAATTATCTAGAAGGAGTATCGATAGTTTTTATCAAAAAGAAAATGATCTTGATATAAAATCAGTCCAACGATGTATATTAACGATTCAGCAAACTCCCGTAATAATTTTGTTCATTTATTGACTTAAGACTTGGATGCGTTTCTGCATTTCTTATATAAGAAGATTTCTTTCAAGCGAAGAAAAAGTCATAAAAATTTACGGCATAATCGAATGAGCCAAAAAAACTGTATCCTTCTTAAATTAATCTGAAACAATTCCCGAAATTTAAATCTTCTCGAATGTCTAATTTTTTTATTTCGCACAAATAACGGAATATTGACAAACTGAGTAAAATTTTCAAAATATGTCAATTATAAAAATTCAAACGTCGTATTATACATTCCTTTTGTAAAATTGTTCCTGATAAAGAAACTAAATTTACAGTGGCACAACTGTCACTTTTGTAATCCGCGAAATGAAATAATAAACAATGTCTCTTTATTTTCTTTCCTGCCAATGATAATCATTTCCATTTCAGAATTCCCAAAAGGCAAATAGAATTAGAAAAATATGGGATGCGATTGAGAAACTTAGAAAAAAAATAGCTTATTCGACAGAGCCATATGTTACAATTAATTTATTATCGTCAAATTCCTGTATAACAATTTTTAAAAAGAATATTATAAGGCACACTATAACCCCGATGATATCACGAAAGATCAAATATTTTTGAATCACAATGTACTTCGATATTGATCAATGATCATAATCATAATCGCCCTTCCGTTTGATCTCCCATCGATACGCGTTGATTAATTTCGAATGAGTCGATCGTTCAACAATTTAACATAATTTTTAATATACTCGATAAACTCGCATATTTACGTTTGCAGGTATTTGTTTATATAGAATATATTGTTAACCCTTAAACGCGCGATTTTGTTTTATTTCGCGCGAGTGGCCAAGTATACAGTCACGATTAAGATTTATTTTCTAAAATTGGTAGTGATAAAGAAAGAAAACTAATAAAGTGCTGTCAAGTTTTTAATCCGTGGATTGAAATAACAAACTATATATTTCTACATAACGATGCA
The DNA here is from genome assembly GCA_030523005.1 of Tryphoninae sp. B BG-2022a. Classification (NCBI taxonomy): domain Eukaryota; kingdom Metazoa; phylum Arthropoda; class Insecta; order Hymenoptera; family Ichneumonidae; species Tryphoninae sp. B BG-2022a. Next base: position 17,472 of record JAPYZU010000510.1, on the reverse strand, counting down.
TTCAAATTATCAAGAGGGAAGTCGCAAAAATAACTGTTTTTTTTTCTAAAACTATCATAATTTCAAAAGGCATAAACGATTATCATATTGAGAATTGTTCCGTCGAGGTTATCCGAAGGTCATCATTGGTAATTCGAATAAGAATTTATAATTTGTTTTCTTCATTCTATTCAACATTGGTTCTCTTAACATTTAACAGGATCAAGAGAAATAAAACAAGAACAAAAATTGTTTGGAGCTTCAAAAGTCAACAAAGTTCTAAAACTTAAATCTTCAAAATTTGAATGTAGACATATTATATGTTTCATTGAATTGAATATTGAAAATCGCGTGAGCGATTGTCAGATTTCTGAAAAACGAAGCGGTCGCAGAGTTTAAAAAGCCAAAAAAGCCGTTATACACACAGACACACGCGGACACACACACGTGCGATGAATTCCCCGCCGCTATAATCTCCAGCCTACTCGTGTACTCGATTACAACACTGTCTATTCAGCGATAGTCGTCTATTTAGCACAGGAGACGAAATAAAATTGGGAATAATATAATTTTGCGTAATAGGAACAAGAAAGAAAAAAAACAAAGAAAGAAAAAGTCTCGCACAATATTAACGGCAATAATCTCTTATATTGATTTTCCTGGCGGCGGCGATGTACGCGATCGTTCTCGGCAAACGACACCCAACGCGTATTTGCTTGGTCGTGCGCAATTGTACGACGACGAACTCAAAGGTAACAACATATAGTGCAAACGCCGCGAAACACGTCGATCGCACCCAGAAGCGAGGCTGAGCATAAAGCAGAACGGGTTTGCGAAACAACCAAAATCTAAACTGAACGAACAAACAAAATTGTCTAAATCGCAAGTATTTAAGGCACAAAAAATTGAAGCTTCTTTCGTTGCAAGAGACACGTGGAGAATAAGTCTTGGGAGAGCTGGCTGTGACGTAGATAACATGTAGAGACGAGAGAGTCATGCGATTGTTCCAGGAAACTTTATGAGAAGACGTGTAGTGGGAGAGCCGATCGGTCTACACTCTACACGTCACAGCCGGCTTCGAAGAGGAGAATCGAGTCGTACAGTAAGACACGCCATACGTTGCCAAAAAGAGGGGGAACGGAGAGCCAACACCGTTTCTTCTTTCTTCTTTCTGTTATATATCTACATAAAAATATATATATGTCGGTTTCGACTTGAAATTAAGAAATCCCAAACTGACCCTCATAACCCCACCGATTTTACAATATTTACAGTAACTATATGTAATATATATCGATCTCACCTTTCTACTGCGACACGCCTGAGGATTCGAGCACTCGGATGATCGTCTGCTCCTGTTAGTCTTGTAAATATCCCACTCGTTTTTCACAACGGGCATCATAAACGCCATCTCGTCTTTCCTCGATGCACCGTGGCTCCGTTGTCCCTTCGAAAAAGTTCCGACGACGGCGATCAACGACAAAGATCTTTTCAACTCCGTTTTTGTTTATTTTTTTATCGATCAACTGGCTCGGCGATAGATGCGAGTTTAAAAAACACTTTATTCGAGTCACACGATTTCACAGTTGGTCGACTTAGGCCGCGATTTGTACCAGCTAAACTTCCAAAACCGGCGAAATTCCTTTCTTTTCTTGGCTCTCGCTCTCTGCGTCTCGTGCTCTCACTCGCTCTTTCTCTCTCTCTCTCTCTCTCTCTCTCTCTCTCTTTCTCTCTATCTCTCTCTCTTTCTCTCTCTTTCTTTCTCTCTCTCTCGCACTCTCTCGCTCTCCCTCTTTCTCTTGCTCTCTGCTTTACGTCGGTCAAAATCTACAGCGATCGCGTATTTTCCTGTTCGAATTGATAGACTGGCATGAAAATGCTGACCAGGGTCGAAATATCGTCTCACTTGACGTATTTTACGCTGTTTGTTGTCCTTGATAAAGTGTATATATGCGCATGTATAGATATATACACACAAATATATATGTATATATATATATACACCAATATATATATATATATTTATATATATATATATATATATATATATATATATATATGGAGATATATATTACACGGTGGTTTATATCGGTGTTCTGCTTTTCCAACAACGTGACAAGTAGCTTTGTATTCTGTACCGGTGCGATCACAACCGTTGCCTGTTTCGGAATGAGCACGCTGGGCGGCGTACGGTAAGTGTAGATCGAAAGTGGTGGGGATAACGAAACGCAAAACGCGCGCGCGGGAACGTTCATTGGTCGAGCTTGAGGCGGGACTCCGTACGTCACGGTTTACCATTGATTTTCACCAATGTTTTGCGTTGCACTAGCCACGAAACGCACACGCGATCCTCTCTCGAATTTATTTTCATATACGTCTTTATAATTCTACGATCCATCCTCTTGCCTGTATATTTTTAATTTTCTTTCATCGATCGAAGAAAGAGGTTTTTAAATAAGTTTGTCACAAAGACTTTCGATGGTCGATAGGGAAGCGTTTCTGCATTGGTTATGTTACCAAAATTCAAGACATCGATTTGATGCTGTGCCGATTTCTCTCACGCACTTCCTATATCATCTTAGCTCTATCCCCAATGGTTAATGATAACGAGGGGCCTCGGAGAATTCAATTGTCACGCGGTACGAAAAAAAGGGTGGTCAAATGTCGAGGGTCAAATGACGTTCGATTCTAACCCTAGTTAGAAGTACGTGCTCGCCAACACGTAGAACGTAAGGAGCGACGCGTAACATTCGTTTATTTTTTTTGTCTAATTCGTCACAACACAGAGGGTTGATGAAACTTACAGTCGAATGTCCAAGTGTTGGAAGGAAACCACGTTGTAAGAATTCTCTAATAAATATTAGAAGTTGATCGAACGATGGAAAACGAGAAGTACATGATAATTAGACAGGAATAGAACTCTAATCGTGTATAAGCAGTTATATTTGCATTTCGTGACGTGTGTTTACACTCTGTTTATCGCACTACTATAAATAGAACTGATAATTTTTTTTTGCTGATTTGGAAACAATGGTCTTACCATTTCGAGATGTTGCACCGACGGTAGTTTCTTCGATTATTTGCGGTCGGTAAGTTCGTGATACTTACTGTCGATAAGATAGATCCCGGCACATATATTCTAAAATCTTTCTCAGTCGATCATTAGTATGATCATGAACTAATTTCAACGATAAACTCGTGTCTGTGTATGTTTTTGTTTGCAACAAAGGGACCAGGCCGAGGATTTTAATTATGTTAAAAAATTCGCGCGTGGAAATAAACATAAAATAGCTATATCATTATTTCGTATTATAAGGCAATGTGTGAGACGTCATAAATAAATAGAAAACCCTCGAGCTTAGGGGATACTGTCACTAGGCGGCGCGCGCGTCGCGTATCAGAAACGCCTAGGTATACAATCGTGTCGGCTCGAATATCCACTGTCGAGTATTGGAAGCGAACGAGACGTGACATTTATCCTACAATCTAAGAAAATTCATAAGATTCTTTAGAAACTTTAATTCAAACGCAGAAGTATAGCATCGATCGTGTACACTGTTTCAAAGACATTCGTCGCCTTTCGTCTCGGTGTATCAAGACGCTTGAACGGGTATAAGGAGCCACGGTGCATTCAACCCTCTCGAATATCGATTTTCCTTTTGCACGCCTGTTGTGGCGTCTAGAGATGGAAAAAGAACTTGTCGCGGCTACGCGGTCTTATCTTACATGCGCGAGAAATATACAAACTTTGAAATATATAAATATTACGTAACGCGTACGCGTACATTCGCATCGAACGTGTGAACCGGTGAATGCGCGGACTCGGAAGATCCAGTGAATCGCGAATGAACGATTCGGACAGATGGCGCCACCGGAGAAAAAGCGCGCGACAAAAGACAACAATAAATAAAATGACCCTGGCGGTTTATCGTTACTCCTGAGGGAGGTGCGGTCTCCGGTTAATCGGAAAGTGGAGGGGAACTCCTCGTTCGCTCCGTAGGACCCGTTCCTACTCCTCGTATCGGATATTATGTAGCCAGTTGTATTTCCATTCGGTCTATAAACAGTTCTGTTTCACTGGTCTCGCTCCAACCGCGTGGAACGTTCCTCCGATTTTTCGTCTCTTCACCTGACGACGATCGTCACAATTTGATCATCCTATCTCTCTGCACGTCGCTCCAGTGAACTGTGAATAGTTAGAAACGTTTGAATGTCAACCTAAATTCATCGAGACTTGGATCGTTTGTTTCAAAAATATGAGATTAACCAAGAACCACGAAGGAATAAAAACGGTGAGAACATCACGGTGATGATAACTCAGTCCATGATTTTTCTTCTCCAGTTATCGTCGAATGAAAAACAACTGCAGTGTTTGAAATTTTCAGATTTCCTCGTACTATCTACAATCGTGCTGATTCGAGAGGAAAACAATGGTCTTCGATCCAGTCACTACCGAACAGAGAAAACATTTTTTTCGTCAGGGATATGGCGCTCATTTGCCCGGGTAAACAATATTTTTACTCCTTGTGTTTCAATTTAAAAAAAAAACAATTCACTAAGATTTTTGTTAATCGGTAGTTATTATATGTCGTGTTTTATATAATATTAATTTATCTCATCAGCATGGCAGTTGTGCTAAAACGTATGACTGAATAGCTATGTACATAGCGACCGGTCTAGGTCTAATTTAATTTGCGACGTGCATGTTACATCCGCCCGCGAATGGTGTTATCGATTATGCAGCATCGATTATCATGCGGACGCTCTCCTTGCTTGAAAAATGTCGTACACGAGAGAGATAGAGATAGAGAGAGAGAGAGAGAGAGAGAGAGAGAGAGAGAGAGAGAGAGAGACAGACAGACAGACAGAGACAGAGAGAAAGAGAGAGCGAGAGAACGAGAGACGAAAGAAGACTCGGGGCCCGAGAGATTCGTTAATGGAACAAGCGAGAGTGCATTTTGCAACTTGTACCGAGTGCTCTTACATTCGACCTGAATCTCGGCGAGGCGAAATTCACGATTAAGGCCGTAACTGTTACAAAAACGGAATAAATAAACGGAATAATACCACGAGACGCGAACGTTCGGCATTGAGTTTCGCCCGTCGCGCTGCACGAGACACAGCGTTCCAACGAGTCCAGAAATATTAATGAAACAGATCAAACGACAACTTTGGAAACAGAAATAGTAAAAAGATCTGCCTTTTTGTTTACTTAATTGTATTTCAATACAATCACGTGTTTTGGAAAGTACGTTTCTTTTGTTGATATTTTTCGATCATCGGATTTTCGAAAAACCTCAACGAATCGGGTGATACGAGGATGAAAATATCCACGACCCTCATGGTTTGCTGCAATCGCTGCAAAGTTTATATTGCCTCGCGGTACCAGGCACGTAAACTTTATCCTGCACCGCGTGCTGTTTATCGCTTCGACCCCGCACTAAAGTTCTCCGACACGCACGCAGAGTCCAAAACCCTTGACGACCGAGACTCCGTAACCTCTTCGCGTATCGATTTTCGCAATGATACAAGAATTTTATCTCACGATAATGGAGAGAAAAGGTTTGAGATAATCGAGATGTAACAAAAGTCAGATTCGATCGTTTCTAGTTCAGTAAAGCTTAACTGGTGATAGATCTACGGGCTTTTTCGTAAGGGATTCTTTTTCCGAGATAGCAATTGGCAAAATATAATAATGTCATCGAGCTCCCTGCGGTTGATTGATACAAAAATATGATTTTCTTCTACGGTATCACTAGTCGATTGTTTATTAATTGTTATCTTCCCAAGATCTCCAAAAAAAGGAACAATCCATGAAAAAAAAAGTCCAGAACGGGAATCGAACGTGCGATCCCAGCACGTATCAATAGAACGTTCGATCGTATTGTTTATAACTGTACTATTTATCGAAATCGTTAACATTATAATCAATAGATCTACAGGCTTGTTCGCAAGGGATTTTTTAAAATTGTCGTGCAATGAAAACTTGCCGAGACATTAATTGGCAAAGTTGAAAAGTTTTAATAATATCGTCGAGTCCCCTGCGGTTGAATGTCGAACAAATATTATTTTCTTTTACCATATCGACTAGTTGTTCGTTTATTAATAGTTATTTTCGCAAGATTGCAAAAAAGGAACAATCCATGAAAAAAAGGAGTCCTGAGCGAGAATCGAATCCGCGACCCTAGCATTTATCAATAGTTTACATGTATGCAAACCGTCGACATTGTAATCGATATATCCACAGGCTTTTTGGCAAGGGATTTTTCTAAATTCTTCTGCGATGGAAAATTTGCTCAGATATTAATTTGCAATCTTTAAAACTTTAAATAATGTCATCGAGTCCCCTGCGGTTGAATGATAAAAAAATATCATTTTCTAATACCGTGTCGACTAGTCGATCGATTATTAATAGTTATCTTGTCAAGATCTGCAAGAAAAGAAACAATAGATGGGGAAAAAGTCCAGAGCGGAAATTGAACACGCGATCCCACCATTATCAATAGAACATTCGATCGTATTGTTAGCTATATAGCTCAAACATTCAAACTTTACGAATTAATATCCCGGCCAATTTTCATCGCAGGGCAATTTTAAAAACACCGTTTTGTTTGAACTAACGCTAACTATCTAAATATTTTCTGTGTTCAGGTACACACCTAATGCCCTCCATAACCGATTATTTATTAAGATTCTTTGGTCACTGTCGCGTATAAAAATCGCGGAGTGACGGAAATACCGGGAATTTAATTTGGGGGAAAGGGATCAGTAGTATATCGGTTCTATGTCAACTAACCAGGGGGAGGGAGCGTTCCTCCAACGTACGGACCGAGATAGTAAGAGAAAAAGAGATACGTACACACAGTAAGCCAGTAAGCCAATTGCGCTCGTCGGGACGCGCAGACTTGCGTTTAAATACCGTTGCAGGTAGTAGCGATCACTCGTACGAAATCGCCCAACAATCGCTAATCCGTTTATTTAAAATAATGATCGATCGATCATAAGTCGAAGCGTATTCGGAGATTCGAAAAAACGGAGTGAATATAAATGTTTCATCTTTGGAGAAACAAAAGTCTTTCGTGCTTAATCGTGAATGATTTTACAAAAAATACATATAAAGTTTTTTATACAATATTTGGAAAAAATGTGTCGGTGAAAAACAATTTTTGTTTCTTTTTTTATCTTCTGGTTGATTTGTTTAAGTTTATTCAAGCAAATAGAAACAAATCGGATTTGCGATATATAAAGAAGTAAATACAATATTTTACGAGCGCATGCGCAAATAGAGAAGGGGGAAAAGTATATTGGGTGTACAGCAGGCATTTTGCCTATATTTGTCTATGCGTTTTGGATCGATCGAATTGTAGATCAAACCAAATATACCCATACCTCGCTTCACGACCTACATATGTTCCGGAAAAGTTTGCCGTAAAGCGAAAAGGTTTATAACGAATCAATTATTTTCATGCAAACCCACATAAATTGAATTGGATCTGTTAACATTTTTTTCAAAATAATATAGTTTTTAGCTCATAAAGCATTTTACACTCTTTTTATGTTCTATAAAAATGTTTACATAAAAACAAAACTACAAACAATTTCTCTAGCGTGACGGATTTTCGGCTTCTCTTTTTATTTTTATTAAGATCAATGTCTAAAAGCATGAACGTTTGCTGGCATGTGTTTCATTTTAAAAAAGGGGTGTTTATACATATTTCAAAGAATTAATGAACTAATTAAAAATGTAAGGAAAAAACAGTCTTTCTAACATATACTTATCAAATATATTTGCAATTTACTAATTAATACACACAGACCCAAAACCCAACCAAAAAGCAAATAAGAATAAATACGTGTCATACTAAAGCGACAATGCAGTAAAATAATGACAACCTTGTGCGTTTTCATCATTTTCGAAACGTTTTTCATATTTTCGTTTTCATAAAATATAACAGGGCCGCAGAAATGGAGAAGCTGAAACTAAACAGTATAACATTTTATTGACCGTATAACGAAGTATTGCAGGCTGTAAATCGAAAAAGTGCCATAAGAAGGCCGTTATAGTGAAGTGCCGAAGTATAGGTGTAATGGATACCTATGAGATTTATTTATTAATTCAAGGATCTTAAATTCCCTATGATTGCAGATATACCGGACACTGTCCTACCCTCAAATTTCGAGTTGGAAAGAGATTTGGCGCCAACACAGAAGAAATTATGAAGGTTCGTAACATAATATTGTCCGACGTAAACCACGGGTACGATAGCATGCAAACTGATAATAGAAATTGAAAAACATGAAAAGAATTTGAATCTAGATGAAGAAGTAAAAATTAAATTCTTGAGTCCTTATCGACGTATGTATCTCGTATCTTGGATTATTTGTTGTTGCTTTGCGAAGATAATCGAATCTAATCGGGAAGGCCGTCAAAAAAGACACGTGAGTGTTATAAAAACTCCGCGTCTTTGTTGCTTAACTTCAAGTCAACCTTAAATACAAGTCGTAATGTTATTACGAAAAACAAAAACAGGAATTACTGGAAAAGAAAATTCTCAAAACTGGACCATACCGACCGAATTCGGGCACGGAGATACTCTTGCCGATTGCGCGTGACAAGGAGGTACGAAGGGATTGGAAAAATGAAACTCATCTATACAAAACGCCCCCCTTCATACTCGGCTATACGGGTAAAACAAATCTATGATACAAATATTAATAGTAAATGTTTTACGCCAGAAGATATTTATTTGTTTGTAAATTTGTTTATCAACCAGGTTATATTCCCGGTTTCAACGACAAATATGGTCTGTCGTTTATGCGGGCAGTCGAAGAGGGCGGTAGAGAATGGCGGGAAACTCAGAGTAAACTTCGGCTTCGACGTGATTCAATGAAGGCGCACGTGGAGCAACGTACTAATCCAAGAAATTTACTATCGCGCGTGCGGGATGATAACGTCGACGTAGAGATCGACCACGGCCACGAGAGAGGGCGCAGTTTCTTTGGTAAACAAAAAAAAATTTCAACGCCGAACGAACGTTAATTAAGCAGTTCAAGAAACAATAGTCGTCCAGATCGTTTGTTATCCATAAAAAGCAGATGAGAGCGTTGAACGATCTATTCGGTGGGAAAAGAGAAAGGTGCGCGCCGGAAGTTACAACGGTGAGACGGTATGGCACGTTTAGTCGACAAACTCTGGTCGCATCCTAATTTCAATACCTCCAGGTGCAATCCACTTAAGGAGTTCTCTGACAATCGTTGCTCCATTTTTCATTCATTATTCTTAAACGACTTTGCGTCGCTCACAAATTCCTATTCTTGTTGTCATTTATTCGCGTTCACGATGTCTTTTGTTCTCGCAATCTTCCCACTTGTGTGAATTACAGTTTTACACATATAGGCCAAGCAAGTAAGGTTTTTTTTTACAAAAATAGCACCCGATAACGGCGAGTGCTATCAGACGCGGAACAGCCTCCCGATCATAACTGACCACTGTTCGACTTCTGATTCTCATTTTATTTGTTATTATTAACAATTTAGTGAAAAAAACACGTTTTTTTTCGTGTTTTGCTTATAAAACAACAAATAATGAAGGAATCTGTTTGGTCCCAATGGACAAAATATAGGTAATTGAAATATGCATAAAATGAGCGCTGAAAGAAGCCGATCGGTCCATAATTAAGGGAGATACACTGAAAAGAACCGAGGGAAAAAAGCATTTTTTTTAAAATGTATATCTCCGCCATTTTTAAAGCTATAGGGTAGCCTCTTCACGAGATAGTATGTATTGATACTAAAGCTATAGGGCAGCCTCTTCACGAGATAGTATGTATTGATACTTCTGTTTATGTGCGAAACCTGGGCGCTGTCGGACAATTAGTTTTTCCGTTATTGTAATTAACATTTTATTGTACCATATTTTGCGGAGAGACTCGATGCTCTGGAGGTCATTCGATTTAAGTTTAGCAAGCGGCACTTGAAACTAGAACGGTTGACCTACAAATCGTCAATCTTAAATTTTCGTTTAATTCCGTTTAAGTAGGTGAAAATCGCGCCTAAACATGACCAGAACACCCGAGCGCGCGAAAGCGGTCGAGTAGTGGGAGTAAGCCGGCAGACGCGGGAAGACCCATAGATAGTAATAGAAGCGTGCTCGGTCCAAGTTTCGTATCTATTTATTTGATTATTTTAATAACCAGTGGAACTATAATATTTTTTTATTTTCTTTTTTAATTTGGGGTCACTCGATTACCGGAATTTGATTCTTTACTCAGATTTCATGTGAAATAAGCGGGAAACCAGTTATACAGTTTTTACGACCGTCTTTATTACTTCATACAAACATAAACAGCCTTTACGACAATCTTTAACAACTTTCATTATTATAAACTTTAATCCTTACAATGAAACGTACAAAACTTACCTTAGCCACTTTCTTTTCGTTGACTTCGAAAAATTCGATTCGTCATCAAATCCATCTGCACACATATGTTCGATTGGGATATTAATTTCATTAAAATTATTTTCTTCAATATCACACTCATCCTCCGACTCAACTTCCAGATCATTCACATGTAAATTGAAGCATGAGCTTTCGTGGCCGTGTGCATAGAAATTCGTGCAGTGCAAAGCACGCTTTTTACAGCTGCACGAAGCATGTATACACCCTCCTTTGCTGCATGAACACGAAATCTGATTGACAAACTTCTGAGGAATTGGAGGATCGGTACTTCTTACCGGGATAAGCCGGTTTTCTTTAATTTACCATCCCCAGTCAGTTGCTTTTAGGTCCGTATTTCCTAACCACAAATGTAATTGATAAAAAAAAACTCTAAACGCATGTTGTTTAACTACGTAACAACGAATGATGGAACTACTCCGAATTTGAGAATATTACTATATATACACCTCTCCCCTCTTCGGAAAAAGCCATGGGAGATGCCATCGCGATCGTTGGTCAATTGCCTGACCTATGAGGGACAGGATCATGAACATTCTCTAACGGCTTAGAAACTTTTTTTAGCCGTTTTCGAATAATATTCGAATTATATTCAATAATATTCTTAATTGTTCAATGTATGAAGTGGAACATTGAATATAAAAAAATCATAATTGCATTATATTATATTAATGTGAGGACGCGTAGGTTGAAGCAACACCAAACAAACTTTTCGTTCATTCTACATGAAATCTGAGTAGAGAATCAGATTCTGGTGATCGAGTTACCAGAAATTAAAAGAAAAAAAACATGTTAAAATAGTGCGATTGGTTATTGAAATAATCAAATAAATAGATACGAAACTTGGGCCGAGCGCGCTTCTATATTACGGAGTCCCCGCGTGGGCCGGCCTAGCCCCCATACTCGACCACTTTCGCGCGCTCGGGCGTTTTTGGTTATGTCTAGGCGCGATTTTTACCTATTTAAACGGAATTAATCGAAAATCTAAGATTGAAGGTTTATAGGTCAACAGTTCTAGTTTCAAATGCCGCTTGCTAAACTTAAATCGGACGATCTGCAGAGCATCGAGTGTGTTCGCAAAATATAGTATAATAAAATGTTAATTGCAATAACGCAAAAACTAATTATCCAACAGCACCCAGATTTCGCACATACAAAGTACGTATCAGTACCTATTATGTCGCGAAGAGGCTGGCCTACATCTTTAAAAATGACGAAGTTATACATTTTTGAAAAAACACTTTTTTCGTTTTTTTTCTTCAGTGTATCTCCCTTAATTATAGACCGAACGGATTCTTTCAATGCTCATTTTATGCGTATTTCAATTACCTACAATTCGTCCATTGGGAACAAACATATTCTTTCATTATTTTTTGTTTTATAAGCAAAAAATGAAAAAAACGTGTTTTTTCACTAATTTGTTAATAACACAAAATATAATGGGAATCAGGGGTCGGAAAGTGGTCAGTTATGATCGGGAGGCTGTTCCGCGTCTGTTGACACTCGTCATTATCGGGTGCTATTTTTGTCTAAATCTGATAAATTTAGAGCTCCATTGTTTAGGCTAATACGTTGTATCCTTCACAGACTCAATAATAGTCGTTTTTACGCGCTTTATCGTTGCAAAATATTTCATATTGCATTTATCTATGATGTTCGAACGTTTTGTAATTAACGAAAATTCAAATTCTTAAACAAATTCTTGTTACTAGTTATACAATTTTTAGCGAAACGAATATTTGATAAAACCATTAAAATTTCGTACAAAAAGTTGACCGTAATGTAGAACACAATAAAGATTGATGAATTTGATGAAAAGAAGTTTTAGAAGTTCAGCAAATTGTCCGTTATTTTAAATAATCTTCAAAGAAATAAGTTAGAATTAAATATTTGTAGTGTACTTTCGAACAAGTTTGCAAAACAAATCGACACGTTCTAAGTTATTTATAAAAATAACAAACTGTTTTACGAATTTAATTCCCGGACGTTTTTTCGAACTTGTTGTCCATCAAGCATGTACCCTTGTTTTTTAAACTACTGGGAACTCAATAACTGCGATATTCGGGGTTCATGGTAATTTTGTATGTTTGTAGAAAATCAAGTATCACCCGAGAGACCACCGATCGTTGGTTATACCGGGCACATTCCAGGGGCAAAAGGGGAGTCAGCACTATCGAGGCGTTATGCTCAAGCAGCAAAAAGAGGTCTACAAATGTTGCAAAAGGAAAGGGAAGGAAGAATGAGCAGAGCAAAAGAAACAATGAACGTCCAAAGAGCTCTTGATGGGACCCTTCTCGATCAGATATGAAACCCCGTTATCTCATAAATTCCGGGCATTTTTTTCAAATGTTTAGTTTGCAGACATTTGAATAATGAAAATTGTGCCTTACTTAAACGGATAAGTTATATTCCTCCCAAAGTCGTTACCTTAAATTATATGATGTACACGTACTTACAATTAGAAATGTCTTTCGAGCCCGGAATGAACAATAGTTCTCAAATTTATTTCCAACGTTGAAATATCTTTCAAGAGAGCGTAAAACGAATTTCATCAGATTCGAAGCAGGCTAGTTTCATTTCCATCTGAATGTGAGTTTCGAGGTCGAATGGACAGAAAAAAGCTCAAGGAAGTGGAATTTAGCAAATGTACAAATTAGGATTGTCCAACAAAGCAGTCCGGGACGCAAAATTTAGTGTCTTTGCACTATTTTATTGTAAATAGAAACGAACCCTTTAAGGGTGAATGATAAGTGATAATAAGATAAAAGGCCAATAATGAAAATGTATTCGATTTACCGTTGCAATGCTACGGTTTGATATAAAAAAACATCGATGGGTGTAAAAACTTATTTATTACGTTGTGGTAGCCTTTCGATACGTTCGAGCTCCATCCGAACAGTCTGCTTCCAACAATCGATGGTGACTGTGTTTTTGCCTATCGACAGGGACATCAGCCTTGCGAGAACCAACAACGAGTGGAGATTGTCAGCACTGAACTTTTTGTTCGACTGTCGTAACTTGACAAAATCTTCTTGAATTATGTCAGTTATATTTTCATCAAATTTAAACTCTGTGTGTCTTAAAACTCTCAGATATTCACGAATATTTTTCAAACGTTCCTGGTCTCGAAGATACTGACTCGCAGCTTCAAATACCTGAGGATAAAGCTCCTCCGTTTCACGATCAACTTTCAGAGCTACCTGCAATACGGACTGAAACAAAATGTAATAGCTTTCAATTTATACTCATGTTTTCAGAACAGAATCCACAATAAGAAAGCTGATTTCTCATAGCGAACAATTTATAAATATTCCATAATTATGAGAAAACATTGTAAAAGTTATCATTTAATCCTTTCTTCGTACTCACCGGTAAGAAGGATTTGACCTCAGAAAATACCAAGACCGGAATATCCGTCTCGTATTCCATAATAAAGTACTTAAAGTCATAGTTAATTTTTTGAAACTGTATCATATCGCTCATGGCCTCGTAATTTTTTTTGCCACTGGCCGATACTTGACCACTCGTTAGGCCGGTCTCGTCTATTACCAAATGTGTATTTTTACTAAGTTGCAGAATTCCGCTTGTTAGTCTGTTGCATTCGTAATCTTTTCTGCGATAAAAGTGGACAGAAAGTAAATATTATGGATAGCCATAATTATGTTTTGCATTTTTTTATTATTTCAACTTACTTGGGTATAAGACTCATATCGTTGAGGCCATCGAGGGTACATTCAAGGTAGTGACTTTTTTGCAGGAAAGTTGTAAGAACGTTGTACAAGTCTTTCGTAAATGTCCTGTGCTTTTCAAGTGAAAAATTCGTAATATTTAAGGGAAAACTTCCCAAGCAAAGATGATCCTTTCTCATATAACTAAAAAAAAATTATTTATCAGAATGTTTAGTTAAAGCTAATATGAACAAAAATGTAATTATTTTCTGATAGGATTGTTGATAATTACACAGCTGAAATAAGATGGCAAATCAAGTAATCCGCAGCTAGATTATCGCCAAATAGAAGTTGACTTAGTACCATGTGAAGGTCGCTTCTGATGCTTTCAGCTTTTGATAACACCAAATCGTTAGGGTTGGAGCAATTCGTCGTTTGCTCGCTGATCTTTATAGCATGCAATCGAGGAACTATGGAGGGTGGTGGATTGTGCGTCTGAATCTCAGGATCATCGATTAATTCGTCAGAACCGCGAATCGTACCAAGTATTGGATCCAACGATATGAAACCGACAATATCGACTACTTGATTAATTTTGTACGAGGTATTCTCACTGTATACCTATTAAAAGTAAAAGAGCTGTGAAAAACTTTCGAACACCATGATAATAGCGCATGTTTCTATTTTAATATTTGCATTAATGACCTTTACGATGCAAGCTTTACCATCTTCAATTGGAATTGGAAAATTCAGTATGTGTTCTTTAGATAGATACATATTTGATTTTTTTGCTGAATCAGTCTTTCCATTTTCCGAAAGGTGTACAGTCTTTTCCTTTTTTCTTGGAGGCTCGGAACAATCCATGGGCTCTACTTCATTCTCGCAAAAATCTCTCTTCACTGTATCGCTAGATGTTGATTGTCCTTTTTTACTATCAGGTATCTTTTTCTCTTTGGCCCAATCGTTTAAGCCAGGAATCGATATTACGATGCACGTATGTCTTGCAGATATCTTATTTTTCTCAGAGTCCATCTCAATAAATTCCTTCTCTTCGTTCTGCAGTTATGTAAGCAGTGTTATAAAATACTTTCGAGTGAATAATCTTTTCTAATTCGATGCTTTTTATTTGATATTGTAAAAAAATGTAGGCAGTATTATACATGAGACAAACAATTCTTAAAGCATCTCACACCTATTACTGCTAATTTTATCTATGCCCTGTGTCAATTCCGGAACGTCCATTAAAAAGTGACGCGGAATCCAAAAAGTGTTTTCCTCCAAATAGAAAACCTTTGGGCAATATCCATTAATTAAAAAAAAAGATTCTTTTACTAGCTTAATATTAATGTTATAGGTGAAGTGATGAAAAAAAAAAGCTGAGAATTTCTGAAAGGCTTAAGTTTTCAGAACAGCTACAATTCATAATAATAATGAAGAAACACCATGGTTGTCTGATTAGAACCTGGAACAAGGGAGACAACGGAGAGTTATCACATAATTATGGCCATTTGGACCTCGGATGTTAGGCTGAAACGATGAAACAAACTGGAGAGCAAAATGAAAAGTTTGAAAAGTTGAAACAATATATATAGGGTAGCAAAAAAAAACTGGTTATAGCCCTTGTCAACCATGGTACTATTATTATTTTTTATGCTGTTATCTCAAGATTGCCCAAGGTTGTAACCAATTTTTTTTTAGCAATCCTATATATATTGGGTTGCTAATATCTATACATTGTTTCAACTTTTCAAATTCTTCATTTTGGAATTGGATTTATCCCTTCAGTTTATCATGTGCAGTCGAGAATACACTTTACTGTGCGATAATCCTCCTCCGTACTCCTTGCTAGATTCTGATTAGGCAGCCATGATGTTCCTTTCTAGGCTTAACCCTCACCACAGAATGAACCCTAGGTTTTCTGAAAATTGCAGCCTTTAGAAATTCTCAGCTTTTTTGCAGTCACCACTTGGACTGTTAGTTACGTATAAATTTGGACCAATTAGTTCAACAGGAATGTAAACCTCAAATAATATTGCCAATAATTACCGAACATTTTGCGGAATCCATATACATTCCATAATGCATTTGTGACACCCCTGTGATACGGTTTTTGACTTCATATTGTTCAAAATAGTATTCCGGATCATACATGTCTTGAATCATTCCATGGAATCTGACGAGCTGTCCATGTTTCAATTCGTCGAGGTGGGTCGAGTTGAGAGATGGAATTTGTTTCAGACAATCCAAGTTATCCAATAATAACAGGCATGCAGACTCATTCTCTATATAGTATTGCGGAGTCCAATCTCTCAATTGTAAAGCTAGTAAGCAAATGCAGGTTACGTATTTACTCATATATTTTTTGTTTTAAAAAAAAATGTGTGTTCAGAATTTTGCACTAATTTCTAAATATGAGGCAAACAACAATATTTCGATACTTACTATTCATTTTTCAAAAGACCCTCAAACTTTCAGAGAACAGAATTAAAAATATTTATACGAGGTAAACAACATATAATGGGCACTTTCTGTTCTTTGTGTTATTTCGACGCTACAAACACCACGTTTCATAGCTCCAACATGCCGTTCGCAATACTTTTCGCGCGTTTACCCTGCGGCCCAACGTGTATTTACGATACAAGCTGAGCACGCTGAACACTGAGAAGTTAGACAAATGGTGTAGTTAGTGGATAACAAGGATTACGCGGGAGATCCGCAACCAGGGAGACTAGAGACCAAGAGTCCGAACACAATGTTAGAAAAGTGGTCGGAAAAAGCGAGGAACGATCCGATAATTGCACCACCTGGCGGCGCCATTTCTTCTGAGGACCGTCAAGCGCGCTGATTTTGAATCGTAACGCAACTCATAATATTGATAAATAAAATTGCTATGCTTTTGTTCAAATTTTTATTTAATAAATTGTAGACAAATTTTTATAAAAGTAAAAAAAATATGTTTCATCGGACGGTCCGGGTAACCGGTTGCACGGGACGTTCTCCTCCGGTTGACTAACGTTTTCCTATCAACATAAAAAATAAACAAAAATAATAATAACAAAAAAATAAAATAACCAAAAGTAATAGAATAAATTAATAAAAAATGTAATAGCCACGCATATTATATGTACTGAAACGGGTATTACCCCTTTTCATAATATTTTTCAGTTTTCGTCCTCGAGAAAGAAAGAAAGAAATTTGGAACCTCGGGTAAAATACATTTATTTTCAGTTTTTAATTACAATATTCAGGTAAGTAGGTAAGATCGATCTTTGATCTTATCGCGTGATCGATATGCGAGGTTGGTTAGTACCGTGCTTATGACTCGTGTTGAATTTTGGAAATTGGCGCTGTGAGTCACGCTGACTTGAC
>JAPYZU010000509.1:0-26625 GCA_030523005.1 Tryphoninae sp. B BG-2022a | reverse complement strand
AGTACCACGTGACTACTCTCCTCCGCCCGCGCAAGCAGCTTCACTCCCCTCGCCTAAAGTAGAGGTTTATGCTCCATCCCCTTATTCCTACGTCCGTGGCTTGGTGTCATAGTTTTTCTTTCGCGTCAACGCCGCTGTACGTCGTTGCTATCGATGAGTGCGGTGCGCAGTAAACATTGCGCATGGCGGTGCGTGATAGCTCCTTGGTATATATTATATTTAATGTGCGAATTCTATAATAAACACATTTCAATAAAACAACACGCGTTGGGTATTGCATTTTCATCGTCTGTTAATTCAACGTTATTCCTGACATACGAAATAAATTCGAGTAATGTAATTAGGGTTTACTACTGCGCAAGCGTTACGCATGATAGAAAAAGAGACAGAATGATATTTCTGTCTTCGTTGCACAGCACATCCATCTATCGTCATGCCTCTCGCGGCCGGAAATTGAAAGAAAAACGCAAACATTAAGCCGACATACCCCCCACTACCGCTGTTGCAAGACCTGCATGTAAGACCGTGGTTAGAATAGTCAAAAAAAGATGGTGGGCTACAGCCCTCCCCACTCTCTTGCATGGTCGGATACTGCCCACGGCGTCGTGAAGTCCCGTATAGCGTGTTGGGCTAGAGTGGGTCTAGGAAGAATGTGGCCGATAAGCCGGAAGCCGCCATGTTGAGATCAAATGGATAGAATTAGCCGCGGTTTTCAAAAGCTTATTCCAAGCATATGTAAATGCGAAAGATTATTTATGTACTTTCTACTGGGATTCTGTAACTCGTTATGCAGTTTTCGTATCGTTATCGGTGTATTTTTTACACGAAAAGTGTTACACACTGACACCGATAACAATTATGCCGATATTGTGACATAATAAGTTATAGAATCGCAGGTCTGATAAATTAATTTTTAACAGATTGAAAAGGATATAAATAAATAATCACGTATCATTTTGGGTATGAGTCAATTTATTGAAAAGCATATTTTTACATTAATAAGTGTAAAAGTACAACTGCAGAATTTGTAACAAATTTTATTGATATTCCATAAGGCGTATATATAAATAAAAAAAATAATACTACATATTAGAAATAACTATGTAGTTGATCGGCGTAAAAAATACTGCGAAATATCGTATATATATAAATAAAAAGGTAATGTAAATAATCTTATCAATAATATTCTACTACAGAGTAAAAATAAAAACTATAGAATCTTAATACTTACTATCCAAATATTATTAAAGAAAATCATTTAATAGAATATATATGTTCTTCATACGTAACACCTTGCTCACGATGAAATAAATCGTCAAGTACATATTTTGAAATATGCACAATTTATTAATTCTTTAGATTCTTCAATGATCCTTTTATATACATGATCTGAAGCAAATGTCTTTTCCACACATAATTAATATTAAACAGGTCAACTCCAATGTTTAATTACAAAATTTTGAATTTAACATATGGATTATAAGTTCCTTCCTATTATAGTAAACTTGTTATTGTAATGTAATGAAACATTAATATACCAAAATATTTTTCTTTAAGAGCTAATGGTTCACGATCTCTTATACCATAAAGCAACATACTAACGCATGTCTATATATATGGAAATAGTGGAAGTTGGTCTTAATATGGCGGAGCCAATCAGCGAAGAGCCCCTACATTGGTCACACTCTACTTACAATTAGACCCACTCTAGTTGGGCTACCAATTAATTTTGTCCGACAAGGAAATTAACATTCCGCCTTTATTTGTTTTATTATTTATTTATGAAACCATGCGAAGAATATATATATATATATATATATATATATATATATATATATATTAACTGCTTAAATGATACGTAGCTTTTATTGTACAACGTAACCTTTAAAAAACCGAATGCTGACAGTAACAGGATGAGAGTTGTCAAGCGCACGCGCATTAACCAAAAAGCGGGAACCCTCGAAAAAACGAACGTAAGAGAGGAAACTCTACGTTCCTACCCGTTGCGCAAGAACGTAGGAGTGGGGGTATCAAGATCGCTTTTGATAATGAAAACAAATAGTCTCCAAACACTGGAATGGTCCCTTAAGATCGATCCGACGTCAAAATGATAAATTGCTAACTACTTTGACAGTAATAAGAACTTCGAGAAGTATCGATGAAAGCACGAAGACACGAAGAAGACAGAAAAATTAACACGTTAACGCGTTACGCACCAAGTCCGATTTACCTTTCCGTTTAGCCCGCGATATTGAAGGTGACTTCAATGAAATGTATGCAGTCGGGTAGCGATGAACAAATCGTCGATTCAGAAATGAAAGAAAAATCTAAAAAATCGTTAATTTCGTTTTTAAGTGGGCATATTATAATGTAGAGGTTATTAAATGCGGCATATGGAAAAATGGAATCATTGGTCCACACTTCATTGGTGATGATCACACTGGGGTTAAGTATGCTGATTTTCTAGAAGAAATATTATCTGCATTGCTTGCAGATCTAACCTTGTAGGATCGGCAAAAGCTGTGATATTAATATGATGGTTAGTTCATCTCATTTTGCACAAATAGCTCGCAATGTTGTCGACCGAAAATTTAACAATAAACAGATTGGCATCATCAATGCGTATAAGAGTATCGCTCCAGAAAGCATTCTACGATCGAAACCGTACTTGACTGTCCGACTGCAAAAATGTTTGAAAGCTGATCGAGGTCATTTCGAATATCTATTGAAAGCAAATATTTTCACGCAATTTCAGCTCGGATCACTACCAAATATTTCATATTCCAAGATATTTCGATTTTTATCATCGATGCTGACCTTGAATGACCTTGAAAGACTTTTACCCATGTACCATTCCGTTTAAAAAAGTGAAGGTGCTCTTCGATGTACGTAAACGCCTCCACTGTAAAAAAAATAAAAACAAAATGTCCGCTTTTGATCCTCCCTCCCGTACAACTTTTACTTGCAACATTTTTTTGTAACAGCCGTAATTATCGAGTTATTTCGGGTGGCAGAGATAAAAGGGACACCCTGTATATGACGAAGCGGATCGCATTAAATTTTTTGTTCTGAGCGTACAAAAACGAGATCATTTTTTACATGAGAATATCAATTTTGTCCATTTCCGTGCATTGCATTAATTTTTTATTCATGCTCAAAACGCATGTTGAACATACCCGCTCATAAAAGACTCCTGAATAAAGTAATTGGAGGGAATTTAGTCACTAAAAAAATGCCTAATATTCTTCCATCGGTGAGAATTTGCTTGACTATTTTATTATCACTACCTCCGAGAACAGAAATGTAAGAAATGTATTCATTTATATCTATTAAATTGTAAACATATAATACAAAATGTAGAATACAGGTACTTGGTAGTATACTCCAAGATTTAGGAAAGTTCGTCCTAGACATGTTATTCTAAATTGCATTCTTACGAATCTACAATTCCTCTTTGATGTGGTGAGCATCGCGCATTAATTGGATATTAGCACGATACGGTAAGCTTGCCCAAAAGTTGGCTCTTTCAGGAAACAAATCCGCCGCCATGTTCATATTATCTGGCCCAGCTATATAGAGATATTCGAGCCTCGGTGTTCGCACCGGTGTCCACTTGATTGGAATTTGTGCGGTCTTCTCGGGGGTTGGATTTCTGCGGCAAACAAAGATAAATTGTATTGCCATAAGCAGAGTTTAGACGTGACGGTTTATTATTCGTACATACCCCGATTTAGCAAAATTGGTCCAAAGACGTATCAGCACGTCCGCCATTTCGTGATCCCTCTTTGTGAGTGGAGTATCCGGGAAAACTACTTCAGCCATGGAGAAGAAATACTGTAAATCGTCGCCGTGCGCGACGCCGTAATCGTTTACCCTATCACCGAATATGCCGCTGAAGGAATTGATTCCTTTATATCCGAAATAGTAATAATAAACCGGTGAACTAAGCATCTCAAGGTGATCCCTAACGGCGTTGATAGTTGGCACCCAGAACCAGGCGTCCGAGTACATCTACGAGTAATAAGACGATTTTGGAAATCATTAATGAAAACAGTCCGATCTGTTCCGATTAGTTAAACTTACGTCAATGAGTTTAATTCTGGTCGACTGGTCGATTTTGTTATCACCGAGATAAAATTCGCGGATTTTCTTAGTTACGTCGTCTCTAAATGTTTTGGGACAGGTGTGCTCGTAGAGTAAAGTTATCGGTGCGAGTTCCATGAACTTTTCGTCAAGCATTTTATCGTATTGTTTGTCCTTCTTTCCGTAGATACCTAAATAAAACCGATCATTGTGAGCGAGTAACATAAGTTTACGAAAGTAAATGCTTGTCACAAGTGAGAAGAAATTGTTAATAATCGGATCATTGACCAACCGGCGACTTTGATGGTACCCTCGTGCGAAGTGGTACCCGTCAAGTACGGTACGTCAGCGACATTTCCGGACTTGAGCGACTGGGCGGGCTCCTCCTTGAGAAACGCGCCTGGGTGATCAGGCTCTATCACGAGTCTGAATGGAATAATGGGGCAGGCATCAAATATCTGTTTAACGGTTAATTCAATCATAAAGAAGTTGCACCAGATATCATTTGGACGATACTCGAACATTGTAAGAGAAATATTGACATACCTGAAAGGCTTTATCCGTTGCGATAATATCGACGGGATCTTTTTTTTTCAGACAAGCAACGAGAGCTCTGGAATCCTCGGTAGGGCAATCAAGAAGTTTTCCAAGTTTATTAGCATTTTTTCTGGCATTTCCGGGTCGCGTCATTGACCAGGGACAAAGGACTGTACCACTTTGAGAAATTGCTCGATGAAAAAGGCCTGTTTTCATAAATAGTTATTATGTGGCGTATCGAGCACTGATGGGAACGTGAATTGAAAAAAAAAAAACGGCGGTCGGTCTTCACAAACAGGATATCGTTTTCGATAACAGACTCTTGGTTTTGATTAAATCTTGCGAGGTATACTTGTTTGTTTGATTTGCAGATACACAATACGGATAAAGCCCCGATAACGTCGGGTGTATCAGTAACTCCCGAGTTAATAAATAGGCATTGAATGAGAATCTGTGTCAGTACAGGCTCTTCTATTTAACATTTATCAGTGGTAACATGTAACTCAAAAACGTGCCATCTCAAAAAACAAAGTTTCTCGTGAAATATTCACGCTTTGGAGAGAGAAAGAGAGAGAGAGAGAGAGAGAGAGAGAGAGAGAGAGAGAGAGAGAGAGAGAGAGAGATGCGATGATGTAGGGGGATTTTTTTATCGTGGAGGTCAATGACGTGTGACCCTATATATCTGCGTGAAACACGAAGTCTATGATAATTACGGTGCGATTAGGAGTAAGAGCTCTTGGAAAAAACCAATTACGTTCAAGCTAAACGCACGACGGCGATTATTGTAATATCGAGTACAATACCTCTTGACAGGGGACTTATCATGTGATAGTGGACACTAGCACCTCCCGCACTTTCGCCGAATAACGTAATTCTATTAGGATCACCACCAAATGCACCAATATTTTCTTGAACCCATTTTATCGCCTGAGCTTGATCCTTCATTCCTTGATTTCCTGGCGAGACCATGTCCTCCGTGCTCAAAAATCCAAGTGGTCCGAGTCTGAAATAAAAATGAATTATCATCTTCACTTAACACATGTCGTTGATCGTTCCGATTTTGCGTATCATTCCATTTTTATTGGTTCTTTGAATACCTATAGTTCGGGGTTACGAGGATAACACCCTCATCAAGAAGAAACTGCGGCCCGTATATCACGGAGTGACTTCCACCAGTGAGAAAAGCACCTCCATGTATCCAAATCATAACTGGATAAGTGTTTTGTGCTGCGATTTCTTCGTTCGAAAGTAATTTTGGAGTATAAACATTGAGATACAGGCAATCTTCGATACCGAAAATTTCATCATGACCCGTGAAAACATCACGCTGGGTGCAAATATCGCCATCTTCCTTTGCGGCGCGTACTCCGCTCCAGGCATCAAATGGTTTCGGTGGCTGAACGCATTAGAGTAAAATAGAGTTTCCCCGTTCATATTTTTATACACCTCGATAGTAATATTTTAAGTCAATATTTTCTACAATGATAATGGTCGAAAACAATTCGATACGCTTCAAAGATCTGACTGAATTGACACGCGTATATGAAAACTTTATTACGAAATAATAATACGAAAAGTGTTATCGATTGCTGCTAACCTCGAATCTGAGCTCGCCGAGTGGCGGCTGTGCGTAAGGAATGCCCTTAAACGCCACGATCTCCATGCCTCTTCTGGTTTTCAGAAAGGTACCTTCCAGAGTACCATTTTTTATGCGAACAATGGGCGGCGATGTCGCGAACGTTACATCGTTGTTGCATACAAGCCAATAAAAAATTGAGACGAAGATTAGTGTCGCCGTCGGTATGAACTTTCCGAAAGAACTCGCCATTGTTCGTTGATCCACGAGGTTATAGATGGTTATAAAACGTTTTGAGCCCACTTTGTAAACGAACCGAAAAATATTAACAGCGTGGTAAATGACAGCTGACAGGCTGCGAACGATTAAATCGCGATTGCGAGCACTTGGCGTGGAGGTCGCATTGCCAATGGCTAGATAATATGTTGCGTGTTTACCTGATGACGTTTTACCAGACGATGCGTCAAAGATTACGCAATAATCGTAGTAGGGGTATTGGTGTATGCTCGTTGGTGGAACGAAATATGGAGTAATGACAAATTTGTTAACCGACGAGTTTGCCGTTGCAGCATCTACTGTGGAGTATCTTGCATTCGTCCCTAATATATTCTCTAATATTCGATTAAAAGAACCGAATTCGATTCGACCTCGATCGAATTTTTATGGCAAATAGAATCTATGCTATTGATATTAAATGAAAAAATCATTAACAGCTCTTGGAACATAGTTCTTCCAAACAATATTAAATAGTTCGTAATATTAACGGCAATATTGAGCTTTGAACTTGAATACAGATCAAATACAGTTGGTTGTTGTGCCTACGATTGGAAACTTTGTAATTTGGAAATCGCAATGTTTAAGGACTTAATATGCCATAAAGCAGTGACGAACAATTGACGTTTTTTAAGTTTTAATGCGCGTTAGTATATCCCTAAATTCTTTTTCAAAACATAACGGTCATCAAGGCAATTTTTTAAATATACAAAGCCTCATTTTCTGTAGATAATTCGAAGGGTCGACTTCGTGTTTCGGGTCCTTAAACAGACGCACACATTTCACGTATACCCGGTTTAAAGGAAGTACGACGTTTCACAAACATATATTCTTACGTCGTATTTAAAAAGGCATACAGAAATTCATTTAGTTTTATTATCGTAGAATAAGCGCAACGTTTTATATATAAACAAAACCTGAAAAAATATCTGAGAAAGAAAACTTCCCTATGCGAGATCAATAATCAGTGTGGGCCCCGTCGGCCTTGGTTTGTAGCTACTTGGCGTCTATTACACGAGGAAATAAAGTTTGTATTGAATATAAAAAATAAATCAAGATAAGATAAGCCCCAATAAAATGGAGACGATTCAAATAGGACATGGGAAAATGCGAGAGATACCGATAAGGAAGTGTAGTCGCGTATAAGCAATAGTGATACTTTTAACAAATAACATCGCACTTTGTTCGACGATGATCCCCGTAACGGAGGAGTAGGTACGAAGATATAAAATTATATGGCACGAGGCGACGACGTCTCCCGAGTGCGGTTTGGACGCATTGACGACTCGATCGAGGACTGCTCGAGATTGTTGCTATGCTTGGTACTTAGCGTTAGGTCGCCTATCTTTAGACTCGAGTATCTCCATGTAGACGGGAGTCTACGCGAGCTCCATAGTTAACTGGTGCAAATAAGAACGGTACATTTTGCAGCCACAGTGGCAGATGAGGCGTCCCAGCGAAATGCGATTTTCGATTGATGCTTTAACTATCCTCGGGTTTTAAAAAAATGGATGGTTGTACAATTTTATTTTCCGTTAGGTGTGCATAATGTTCAATAATGTACAACCAACTATTGTAAGATAAGACCCCACTGTGACGACGGGAAAAATAAGCTTTTTTCCTGAATTTTTTAATACATTTAATGGTTGTTTTATGTCAATTAATACATCACGTTCTATGTCAATTGAATAGATTCAAGAAAATGTTTACTTATTGGAGAGAAAACAATACTTGAAGTGTTGTACCATAAATTTTTCTCGAGATCACGTTTTGCGAACCGGTGGTGCAAAACGTCCGATATGTAATTGTAATAACTATCGTTGGGCGCACTCGTTTTTTCTTGTTCGAAAATCACTATTTCTATGATCAAAAATAACTATTGCAATTACAAACAAAAAGTCGTGCAACAATTTGACGTATTCGAGTATTATTGTTCGAGTTACCATACGCGCGCATCAGTTTGAAAAACTTGATTTAGAGAAGAATTAAACGTACTTCAACTATTTCATTTTTCACCGATAAAAAATTACTCGAATCTACTACCTAATGTATGTGGGATCACATATATTTAATGGACCCCAAATAATACTAATATAGCCGGTGGGCGGGGGGGGGGGCGTCTTAAGAAAGGCACGGCCCATTTTTTTTATCGCACCTATAGTCGATTTCCATGTTGCAATGTTTTAATAGCTTATAAAAACGTTTGTTCCATTGACTTGAAATTTGACACCTCCTTTTAATGATATTATTCAAAATGAACCATTGGATCTTTTTCGATGCGATGACCTATTTATTTACAATAATTTGATTAAGTTTGGTTTTACACATCCGAAAATACAAGTCAAATCTTATTTTACTCTTATTTGCCCAATAGTTTTAGTCCTAAATACTGTATTTTATATATGTGCATCGCAATGAGCAACAATATAAAAACATTAACATAATTTTTTATCAAAATTTATGCAATTTGAAAAAAATAAAAACGAATCTATTGAAATAATGTATAGGAGTTATAGCGTGATGGAGTGCATTCTTGATTCTTTTCAAACATAAATAAATTATATACTTACTATTTGAAACTTGAATGTGCCTTTTAAAATGCAACAATTTGTGTTTAATACCTAATTTATAAAACACTTATTCAGCCAAAATATTGAAACAACTTCCTCTTCTCATAATATAGAAAGAATAATTATCGAGATAAAAACGCTAAAGGAAACAAAAAATGCCTGAGTTATGGTGAAGTTACTGTCTAAAAATATAGTTTTGAGAAAGACGCGTTTAAAATTTCTGATATGTACGAGTAGGTACACGTATAACATAAAATTACGGCTAGTCTCCCATTCCAGTATCGTACTATACACCTTCTTCCTTTCGTATCTTTATATTATTTAAGGTTTTCTGCAATCTCTCATCTATTCTAGTTTCTATAAATGTCCTATAAACGATTTTGTTTTTTTAAGAAAATCAGGTTTCGCGGATAAAAGAAGACACGTGAAACGCAGCTATCGATAAGGGCGCAACAATTAGCGTGTAACGGAGTAGAATTTTTTGAAAAGTTTGTTTTCGGAAAATTCTAAAACGTAATTCATACATTTTTTATGCAGTGCGACCTTTAATGTATGACACGAAGAAAAAGATAAACAAATGCATTGGGCAATTGCATACAAACCCTCATGAATTTTAATGTTGTTTCGAACACCTCTATATGAGGTAGTACACTCTTTAAAATTATCTACGCGTGTCAATCTGACACGAGCTTAGAATAATAACGAGCCAACTCAGAATTCTACAATTCGTCTCTGGCATATCGAGTATTAATTGATGCCAATTCAATGTTGTTACGATGGGGGAGGCCGGCCCAAAAATTGATTCTGTCCGCGAGAAGATCTGCTCCCATGTGTACATCGTTCGGACCACCGATGTGAAGGTATTCGAGCTTCGAAGTTCTCACTGGTTTCCACTTTACAGGTATTTGTGTAGTTTTCACTGGCGTCGGATTTCTGGAGCGAAGAGGATTATGAAACCATGTAAATAAATACGAAAATAAAATATAAATATTGAAAATATTGATCGCTATTGCGGTAAAAGCCACGGTGGATCGCGAATCGTTTAAACGTACCCTGTTTTGGCAAAGTTGACCCAAAGATGAGTCATTATATCGATGACCTTATGATCTTTTTCTGCGAGTTGTTTACCGGCAAAGAGAAAATCGGAAATAGGGAAAAGATACAACATTTCATCTCCGTGTGAAACACCGTAATCCTTATCGGGCGCACCGAATTTTTGGCTTATTGAAAAACTTCCTTTATAAGTGAAATAATAATAATAAATCGGAGAACCGAGTGCCTCAAGGTGATCTCTGACGGTTATGTCAGCTGGGAAGTAGAACCAGGCATCTGTGTACATCTGTGGGTGCACCCATGAACTTGTAACGCTCTTTTAGATAATACGAGTAAAAAGTGTCCGAGGATTTTACCAACTCACGTCAATAACGTTCGTTCTTGTAGACTCGTCAACTTTTTTATCACCGAGATAAAATTTCCGTATTTTTCTGCTCGTATCGTTCTTTAATTCGTCTGGGCACGTGTGCTCGTAGAGCAAGCTTATCGGTGCGAGATCCATGAAGGTATCGTCCAGCAACTTATGATATCCTTTGTCTTTCGTCTCGTATATAGCTGATGAAAATATACCAAGTTACTTACCAAATTTGATCACACTTATTTAGTCGATGGAAGGAGGTTGCAGTTAACAATAATGTTCGACTTACAGACGGCTTTCATGGAACCTTCGTGCGAATTAATACCCGTTATCCACGGAACGTCGGCCATATCGCCGGACTTCAGCAACTGGGCTGGTTCTTTCGTCAAAAACGCACCTGGATGACGAGGTTCGATAACTGGTCGGAAGGGAATCAGTGGGCACATGCCGAAGACCTATTTTTTCGTTTATGTTTTAAAACAACGTCGAGATCTCATCAACGATTATAATATTTTTCTTATCATTAAGTCGATGTAATACAAAATTTAGGTACCTCAAAAATATGGTTCGAGGTAACGAAATCAGCAGCATCTTTCTTCATCAGACAATCTACGAGAGCGGCTGAATCATCCGTAGGACAACCAAGATATTTTCCGAGTCTATTAGCATTTTTCCTTGCAATTCCTGGTCGGGCCATCGCCCATGGGCAGTTAACAGTGCCACTCTGCGAAATCGCTCGATGAAAAAGACCTGTTCGCAAAATGGGTTAATGCAGGTACTTATTAAATCATGACCGAGGACTCATATAATTATCAATCTTTTCACTTTAATTGTGTACCCATGATTAGACAATCTTTTTTCTTCCATAGAGGGTTCCATTTCACACAACTGTAACGCGCCGAATCGCCGACGCGGTTAGGAATATAAGGAAATGTCATTGCTAAAAGTTGAATCCTATCGAGTGGCGTGCATAATACAAAACTATGCGTACATATATCCTTTTGTGCATCGGTGCATCAGAAAAATACAGCTGCCATTTAAAAAAAAAAATGGAAACCTACATTTTCGACTACACCAATCCATGCAGTCTTTTTATGCTCTAGGTAGGTACATAAAAATACTATAATATTTATGCCCTAAACTCATTTATTAGGAAGTTATCACAGCTATATAATAAGCTATGAGTTCGCTAATTGCAAGAATGTTCAGCAGTGCCAACTGACATTTTTTTTCTGTCAACTATGTTCCCAAAATAACGTGTGATTTATTGTTTGCGTTGTTTGCTCTTGTGAGCAATATACGAGCAGGTACCCTCTCGACATTTGTCAAATATGTCAGTAAGAGATAATAGCCATTCATGTTGAGATTTAAGCGGTTGTTAAATTTTACGATAGCTTCGATTTTTAGTTATTCTTTGAAGTTATATTGCTTTAAGCTTCTAATTATTGATTACTGATAAGACCAACGGCTGATAACACCATTAATAAAGATTCATTCATCTCATATACTTCGAGTTTGGTTTCCAACTTTTTTTTAATGCTTTTATTATGTCCGATAATGTCCGAAACTATTCTAATCTCATTTGTAATCCCCGAATATACGATTATCTCGGGTTTGTCATTGAGCTAGCTACTAGAATATCCCATTATAGCGCTGATGGATAGACCGAGGTGCCAGCTCTCGATTGTATTTTTGCTATTATTAATTATTAATCACGTCATTTGATCGATGCACATTGATTTTTATCGTAGTTGCAATTAGAGTCGTAAGTAATATGATGGAGGGAGCGGGGTAAAATGCCATTTGTCTTTTATTTCATTGTGAGAGATAAACTCGAGCATTATCTTAAACTATTGTATGCAGATGATGGGATAATTATATATGGTAAAGCCAAATAGAGTACCTCTCGATAGCGGACTGATCATGTGATAATGGACACTGGCTGCACCAGCACTTTCGCCGAAGATTGTAACGCGATTAGGATCTCCGCCGAATGCAGCAATATTTTCTTGTACCCATCGAAGGGCTTGGGCCTGATCCTTCAACCCTTGATTTCCAGGTGAGACAAGATCCTCTGTACTGAGGAATCCGAGTGGTCCAAGCCTGGAAACGTTTTCATGATCATTCACCAATAGTTAGACTCCACCGCCATTCAAGTTTTCACTAACGATATTATAATAATTCAATCTCCCGTTAATAAATGTTTGCAAATTACATTAACATAATGTACACTATCACCACAGACGGTTTCTGTAGGCAATATCGCTCTTCCTAGCGGCACTTCTCATTGTTGAAAAGCAACACTTAAGAACGTACACACGTACATTATGGAATTTATGATTATGCGGAGCATCGAGCGAAAACATATTTCAATGAGTCAATTGGCGAATTATATTTATGCAGGTTTGGACGTTTGTTAAATAATCATTGATTATTTATTAACGATAAGAGAGGTAATGACAGTGAAAAAGAGAGCGCAAATGAAGTTTGCAAATGATGATAATGACAATGATAATCTCTCGAAGAGTGTCGTACGCTCCGTATTACAGTTCGTTGAGTACTTACTGCTCGAGAGTCGAGATGCAGATCGTTCTTCTTCATTCGTGATCTTATCGTAAGACCGGACATGCATATCGCAAACATGCGTCATTTCGCTTTCATTTTCATATTTATTAAAAAATTGTATTTTCTATGAATCACGAAAACTCGCGTCAGGTTGAAAATACAACCTGGACAGTCGCAACCTGGATGAGCGAGAGTTCAAGGGCCCGGAATATTTTTCTCCGTTATAGAAGTTTTTTACTTGACCGAGTTTCTCGCTTACAGAGGTGTACATAAATACAAAGAGCAATGATAGACACGTAGTATATACATTTTTTATATGAATTTGGCAGAGATACATACTTTCTTCATAAAAACAAAACAAAAACATATATATTGTTATACTGATTATTAGTAAGTATATACTTAAAGAAATTTGTTAACTTTTTTTTTGCATTTCTGTTATCGTATTTTGTACGTGATTTTCAATTTTATAAATTTTATCGAAAATTGTTTTATCAACAACCGCAGAAAAATCAAAAAACCGATGGAGCGTCTCCGGTACATTTACAGCCTCTTGCTTCTTTCGAATATAATACTCGTTTCGCGCTTTCTTTTTAAACTTTTGAGACTTTTATTTTTCGATTTGACATTTTGAAGACGTGTCGAAACTTTCTTTGCGATTGATATTTAGCAACTGGTGGGGTCATTCTTGGGGATTCACCTATCCATGCCGAGCTTATACCTGTCTTTCCGATTTGTTTTGTCTTCCATGAAATTTGTGCCAATTTCGTGGAAAACAAAAAAAAACACATTGTAACAGATAGTAAATATATTCTCGATTCTCGTTTATAGAGGTATAGGGCACGTGCCAGTTTCAATTATAAAGATTCCGGCATGAAAAACGGCTCTCTCATATAGAGGATTCTATTTCTCACTTATAGAGGTTTTCGAGGGCTACACCAATGACGGGAGCTGACAATTACTCTCACTTATAGAGTTTTTTTCGCTTATGTTCTCGCTCATCCAGGTTTGACTGTATTTTGAAAGTTTCTATAAACCCCGTGAATAAGAAATTATGTACCAATTTGACGTGGATTTATATTCCGAAAAGACAATGAATATAGGTGTATACGAGAGTGATTCGTAAAAGTTCGTGCAGAAATGAAAACTATTTAAATTTTTAGGTTGGGGGACGGGGATTGAAATCGAAAGACTATCCATTTTATGGCCATAATTGGGAAGAAATGAGCCGTCTGTATGGTTGTGATGGAAAATGACATTTTTATGCACCAATCGTGGACGTTTCTTTTGCAGCTCGATTTTCAATAGATCCATTAATAGTGCCATAACATACTCTCATAATAATTTTACCATTTTTCAATTAGCCATGAAAATTTAAACCTTGCGAATCCCAAACAAAACAGTCGCTATAACTTTCCTGGCTTTCGCCTTATACTTTGATATCGGGTCCCCACCCACTGGCAAGCCATTGTTTAGATTGCCTCTTGGTCTCAGGCGTATAGTGGTGTATCCGTGTCTCATCAACAGTGTCGTAGGGATGTTTAAAATTCTGTAAAGTCTGCGAAAATAGCGAGAAAGCCTTCTCGGAACATGTTGCATGGTTTTATTTTTGGTCAAAGCAGAGTGTTGTGCTATTTCGTGGGCCTTCGCCCTTTTATCATTCGTACACCATATCGTGGATTTCATCAATGATGTTTGGAGCAGTGGTCTTGCCAAGGGGCCCTAACGTTCAGCTTATAAACGTCATTTATAAACTAGTCGGATCGAAGGTGCAGATTCGTCATAACGTTTGTTAATGTTTTTCACTTCAGTCTCTCGAGGTGATTTGTCTTTTCTCAAAATAATGTTTAATCATCACGTAAAATTGTCTTTCGCAAAATTATTTATAACAATTCGATTCGCTGTATTCGTGCGAGGACCCAGCGCATTCTAACAGACCGATCTCGCCACAATTAAAATGCATTTCTTCGAGAAATGCTAGCAATTGAAAATAACCTCGGTACGCACCGCTGCTTATATTTATCGGATCTTTCAAACTCTTCTCGTAACGAATATGGTATATCGCATCGAAAAGTGCTACGATTCGGATATATTTTTGAATCTTATATTTGAGAAAGTACGTCCTCGAGATATTCTTTTGTTTCGAAAAATGGTTAAAGATGAAATGTGAAATAAATTTTTGAATATATCTCTTTTACATGCGAATCATAATGGTTCGATCTCAAATCATTCGCATCTCTATCGTTGAATTTCGCAACGTGTACTGTACCTGTAATTAAAAGACACAAGAACGATCTCATGATCGAGTAAGAACGTGGGTCCATAAAACAACGAGTGACTCCCACCCTGCATCCATCCACCTCCGTGTATCCATATCATGACAGGATAATTCGTTCGCATCATATCCGTGTCCGAAGGTAACTTCGGTGTATAAACATTGAGGTACAAGCAATCCTCCGAACCAGTTAGCGAACCTGAATTTTCGAACATAGGACTCTGCGTACACACATTGCTATCTTCCTTTGCTGATCGTACGCCGGTCCACGAATCGAATGGTTTCGGAGGCTGAATGCAATCAAAATTAGAACATTGGGTTTTGTTACCGAAATTTGTTGTATCATTCGTTTACAATAAATCGACGCGAGACGGTTTTTTACTGGTTAATCCTGTCCGAGAAAACTGTGCCCATTGTTGTTGTTAATTTCATTAGTATTTATAAGATAATTTGTAGTACCTACTTATTGATACGTGCCATTTGTGGTTTTGTTTATTAAGCGCTTAAACTTTTCTTATTCGTACTTATACCGCCGAAAATTTATGTAACAATTATTATGTTATGATAATTAATCCCGTCATGTGAGATCATAGAACGAGTCAATAAAACAATGAAAACAACTTGAAATTTATAAGCCCGCGCGAGATCATTATTCATTAATTTCATTATTTTTAACGATCAATGAACTTATAATTGATGGATGTTAGGTATATTTTAATATTAATAATATCTATGTGACTCCAGTGTCGAATATCTAAATAGCTAATGTAAGTTCGTAATGAGCATCAATTGGTTCCTAATATGGTTCATACAATTTCGTTACTATTATAATAGACAAAAATATTTTGCTATTAATAATTATCTTGGACTGTACGATGTCATGGTGAAGTACAAACTATGAGTATGTATCATTTATCTCTGGCAAGATTTTTCGCAATTGACTAAAAGTGAATCGACCCTTTCTCACCGTATGTTTTGTGTTCGCGTAAGCCTATGAATGTTGTGTTTGCATCATCACTCATTGGCTACGTTCATTGGCTTTGTTTTGTATTTTTATATCCTAATCATATACTGTTAAAAAAAGGAACGAAAGTTTGTTTCCCTCGACAACATTGTCAATATTTGACAATACATAGATAGGTAACTGGTTGCATTCGCAGTACGAGGGTGAAAAAAAGTATTTGAATGGTGAAGTCTCTTTTTTCATAGGCCCTAATTGTTTTTTTTTTCTTTTTTTATTCATTGATATCTAAAAAAATTATATGTTGAATTATTGTTACGGAGAACACAAACTGTTAAAGTTCTTTTTGTCAACCTTTGACTAATATTTTTTACGAAAATTGCTTAAGCCACATTTTTTAATTGTGTTGTGAAGTTTCAAGATTTGGCTATACTTAAATTTAATTTTAATAGCTGGAATCCTATTTTCTTCATTAAATGATAGCTTCTTGACTCAAGTTGTACTTTTTGTATTAATAGACTTTTTCTGAAGAAGCCGGCTCAGAGAAATTAAACAAAACACGAAAATCAAGTTAAGCGACTAAACTTTTGAATATTGTTGTTGGATCATTGATTTATTACCTACAGCGCAATTCGTGCATTTTTCAGCAACATATCAATGTTCAAAATCAATTTGCCTCTCAATGTGACACACTGCCGTTTTTTTTTTGTTGTCATTTCTCTGGCGATACAAATGTTTGAACAGTGATATGTCATTGAAAAACACTCGTGCTAACCGCGTTAATAGAAAAAAAAAGAAAACGCTGAATCTTGAAACATCCGATTATTTAAGCTGTAAAGATAATAGAGCTTAATTAAAGAATTTCTTCGGGATTCTTTCTGGAATTTGAGACTTTCTTTCCCCTGGGCACTTTCTTTCGGAGATATCGAAATTTGAAGTGAAAAAGTATCGGACTACGCTAGTTGAAAAAAAAATTAAGAAATTTCTTTCGCATTACTTTTTGAAAAATTAACTTTGTTAGATATGAAGGAGCAGAACTTATTGGTGCATGTTAAAGAAGGGGTTCGAGCTTCAAGTTACTTTCTTTCTCATCCCCGTACAACAAATACAACCAAAGGTACGTGCAGTCAAATATTGACAATTGTATAGAGGAACAAAATCTTTCAATTTTTCGTAAGCAGTGCACATATAAATTGATTCCGATGCCAAACATATTCGCAATTTATAACACTAATGTCAAATAGATATAATTAATATGAGACACGACTTCTATATCATTCGTAATTACAATTTCAACGAATGCTTCTAAATATTTTCTTTTTTTTTACAATTATTTATCATTTTTATTTATTTACTATTTATCACAACATATGAAATTTCTTGCAAATAAAAGTGATAAAGTGATTAAAGCGAGAAATAATTAAGTTTCTGTCCTTTTTCATGACATTACGGAGCGATTTTATTAAACAATTAATTGCAAGTTTTCGCGGCCATATCCAAATGTAATGATTTTAGAGCCACATGCGCTCGACTAAACGGGAAATCAAGAATGGAGTGGGACAATGGGAGCTGAGAACTCTGCAAGAATAGAAAACATTCCGCAATAATTATAGAACTATAGTACCGGATGCCCCTCTAGTCGGTAGACGGGACAGTAACTATAATTGTGCAAGTAACTCTAGAATTAGAAATAATCGCGGCTCACCTTGAATCGGAGTTCACCGATAGGTGGCTGAGCGTAAGGAATACTTCGGAACGCGATGAATTCAATACCTCTTCTACTCTTCATAACGGAACCTTCCAAAGTTCCATTCCTAACGCGAACCGTTGGCGAAACTGCACCAAGAACCAAATGGTTACTGCATAGCCAACTGATCGGCACTAAAATCCAGAGACCCATCGTGATGCCCCAATGAATCAACATCGTTTTCGCTGTATCGGCGCGTCACGAGGAACTTTAACTTCGGAGCTCGTTTGAAAATTACTATTTGCGTGTGCGAGTGTAGGTACGCGCGCGCGCGTCTGTGTGTAGAAGCGCGGAGATATTGCAATTTCGATGAAGAACACTCCCGGCGACGGTCGAGTCTCGACTGCCTTGATATGCTCTGCTTGATATTGCTCAAGTTGATACGTATACTATGTTCATCGACAGGATTACGGCGTATTCGCGCATGACAGAAGTGATAGATACGTGTATTCTAGCTACTAATACGCAGTCATATAAGTGGCAATGTGAATTACGTAAATGTACCGTGACCCTCGTTCGATCAATTCAGAATACTCGATAATGGTCTACGTATGTGCGAATATGTGATAATGCAAAATACAAATATAGGAATACTCTATACTTCACCAAACTATTTGCAAGATTTTCAAAAAAGTTCCCATCCTTTTGTTTTCCTTTGTACCTACTTACGAGTACATCTGGTATTTAGATTGCAACTAACAAGAAGCGTTACTTTCATGCCCCCCTCCGATTTTCTTGAAACTTTGGTATGTGGTACAGTATCGAAAGACAAGAGATGCGTATTTTTTTGTCGGCGGAACAATAATGAAGACGAGAACGATACAGATGACAACAAGCTTTACATTGTTTATTGGAAAAAGTCAATTACTTCGTACGTATCTATCAAGCATTTTTAATCGATTGAGATATAAATTTGCATACATGTGGAGGATGGAAAACTCGCGATGTACATGTTTTTTGTTTTTCCGATATCTCGCAATTAAGGGGGTTCGACATATTCGGAGGCCCCCATTTGGTCCCAAAATTTTTCCTTTCTTTAAATTAAGATTTCTTCAAAACTGTTGAACATTTTTCGACGATTTTTTTTTAGTTTTGTTCAGAAAGACTTTAATTTCATGATTGTGTGTAATGTTTTAGATGATATTTGAAATGGAAGATTTATGGAAGCAATTGAACATGGAAAAACATTCGTTCGAAAAATGCATATTTTTAATGCACCTTTTTAT
Source organism: Tryphoninae sp. B BG-2022a (assembly GCA_030523005.1). Taxonomy (NCBI): domain Eukaryota; kingdom Metazoa; phylum Arthropoda; class Insecta; order Hymenoptera; family Ichneumonidae; species Tryphoninae sp. B BG-2022a. The sequence goes on along the minus strand of JAPYZU010000509.1, from coordinate 7,401 downwards.
CGACATCTACTCATCGTATCGGTATATTTTCGTTTTAACAGGTAATAAGTACATCCATACTAAGGACGTGCCGAGCCAGTTTTATTTGAAAAAACTACTCAGACCCGAGAAAAATATATTTGAAGACAAAAAACGTGGTCTAAAATCTTAACCAAATTTCAAAACGATACCAAAAAATACTGAAACGAAATGTCGAAAAAATGGATCGGCACATTGTTTATAACACAATTAAAAATATACGCACGGAACAAAAATGGTCAAAATCGAACGTGCGATCCCTCAGGAAAGGCACATTGAAAATATACATTTTTCGAGACAATATTTTTCGACATTCAATTGGTCACACAATTTTTCGAATTCGAATATCCTTTAAGAACCCCTATATATCGAATTCTCAATAAAGTCTTTTTGAGCAAAACTTTAAAAAAATCATGAAAAAATGTTGAATAGTTTTTAAAAAAATCTTACTTTGAAGTAAAGTAGATCAAATAGGGGCTTTCGAATGAGTCGAACCGGATTAATCTCAACAGGGGCGGGGCAAGGGGTACCCTAAGATCTGTCCCTTACTCTCTCTCACTATTCTCAAATGTGCTTGTTCCATTTACTTTATTTAATGCGATAATTTCCTTCCTTTAATAAAAAAAAAAAAAAAAATGGACGCATAGGATGTATTCACGGTGTTTATATTAGATGTTTGCGTCATTCATGTGGGATTTGCATGACTCCGGACGCTCAGCCATTCCGTGAAATGACGCGATACCTACGTGCGCCGCTCTTATAATTCATTAAATGCGCTTTTCCAATTATTATCGAAAGGCGGGGGATTATTTGTTCTATCTCGATGCTTATTATTAAGGGCGGTCTATCTATCCGTGGATTTATAGAAAACAAGTTTCTCATAAACATTAGAATAGTGATTTGGAAGCGACAGATCCCTGCGGCCCCCTTTGCCGGCCCCTGTGAGATTAATGCAAATGACCCATTAGACATTAATAATAATTAATTCGCATGAGAGACTAATGTGAAATATCTACAGGTATCCAAAATCATATTCATCAAAATAGAGCGGCAAATTTAAAAATCGCCAATGAAAAGAAAACTAGAGAGTGGTTGGATTATCCTCTCACAGTCAGGATCTCATATTGAGTTCGCAACTCGAGGAAATGGCGATTCGGAGTTGTTGGAAACATTTTGAATCAGCAAAGACGTGTTAAATGGGAAAAGACGACTGCCGTAAGGAAATTGAAGTAGAGGGTAGTTCAGGTACCCAGTTAAGGTTGCTAATTAGAAGAAATGCAAAAACACGCCAAGTAGATTTTTGTGTTTCCATTAAAATAGGACAGGTTTGCTTCAATTACATCCATCCATCCCGTTCTCAGAGAGGGTAGGGAAAAAATAAATACAGTGGTGGTTCGCCCCTTAATTCTTTGTTCTTACGGGGGTTATTTACAAACTTGCACACGAACGTGAATATCGGAGTGCATTTAGCCCGTAATTCCATAATGCTAGCTGACTGTAGGATGCTCTTGCGTAAAAAACCGAAAGGCAGTTGCAACCCCTTAATTAATTGCGAGATATCGGAAAAACAAAAGCACGTATCCGCTGGTTTTCCATTCTTCGCGTGTATGCAAATTTACATCCCAATTGATTAAGAATTCTCGAAGATACGTATGAAAAATTTCGATTTTTGCCATAAACAATGTGAAATTTGTTGGTAGTACAGTACGTGAAAAATGGAGGTTGTTGCAATTTGAATTCTTTTTATATCTCGTATTGTTAAAACGTTATCGCTGAAAAATTACAAAAAAACACCGACACATTTATCCGGGTGTGTTTCGCCCCGTAAAACCATTTTCCGCCGATAAAACGAAAATACGTGTCTCTTAGCTTTCGATACTTACCACGTACCAAAGTTTCAACTAAATCGAAGGGGGACACCAAAGCGATGTTCGCAAAGTAGGTACGACGTATATATGTAGGAGGAACACGTATGGACAATAATCAATAATAAATTGATCGACCTATCTGAAAGTTGAAGCGGCGATTCGGTTATAAGTTTAGGTAACGAAATATGTTTAAAGATAATGTTTACTTGCCTCGATATAGCCAGACACCTTATTGTCTAAAATAGTTTTTATCTTTTTGTTCAATATCACGCAGTTTCCGATGCAAAATCGTGCTTAGACAGGTGTATTTACTATGGTGTGAAGAAGAATGCAATAGTGTGACGCCGAACAACAATAATATAAATATAACGAACTTCAAAAAGGTTATTTAACTCGGGATCGATACGTTCTAGCTGCTACACCGTGTATATAGTTGCATATACCGAAATAAGTATTTAGCTTTTAATATCCTTTCTTTTTTATTAGTAAAGTACTTATATGTATGTAAAATCTAAGAGATTTCGAAGTAGGTACTTCGAAATCAGTTATGGTCTCTCGGTCTTGGCAGCTCGAGCCGCTGGTCTTTATTTTATTTCAGGTTCTCTTAAAGCAGTTAAGTACTTTCAAAGAAGGCCTATAAAGTACCCAGACCAATTGGAAGACATCGTTCGTACATCTGCTTTTACGACTGCTTTTACCGGGGGAAATCAGAGTAAGTGCTGCATAGCCGATGGTTCGGCTATGGGATTTATGATATCGGCAACGAATTAGATATCTGAAAATGTTTTTTGTGTCCTAAAGGGGGCGGCGGAGAAGATACATCTCGATTGGTCTACCGTACCTTGTGGGAACGAGTACGAATGCACAACAAAAATTTCCACTCTCAACAATCTTCCTTGAGACACACACTACATATATCTATGGCTTGCACCCTTACTATCGGCTAATTAAATGCTTTACTATTTTCAATTTATTATTAGTTCTCGGCGGAAAGAATTCATTTATTTCGCATCGCGACCGTTCAAGTGAACTTTCTTACAACACAATTATCTTTGAGCATCTTTGCTTATTGTTAGTTACTAAATTGATATTTAAATTCTGATCGTAAACAAGTCGGGGAGGAAGAAAGTAAGGAAATTGATGAGAACGATCGGGCAATTTCGAAATTGACCGAGTCGGGTGTTATTATTGAATCAATGTTATTAATCTAGTATTGAAAAGGAGGAAGAATAAAATTAATACTCCAGGGAGTCATGATGGATGGATCGAGGGACACGAGGTAGAGTATATTGTATAGAAAAGTATACGAAGGTACTTTCTATCGGTAAGATGAAAGTCTCTGCAGAAGTCTGGCAGAAAGAGATGCTAGTAGCTTGAGAGGAGACATTTTGTGTGAAATACGGAAGGTATATTATAAGAAACGGCGATGTAAAGATATTTAAAGGGATCTTGGATGAAAATCCATACGGCGATGATTCTGAATTTATTAATAATAAGTTTATCGCACGACGTCGACGAACGACAATCAGAGACACCAGTAGGTAAATAAATATTGCTCGCCGTAAGTCGAGACCTGGCGCGAGCGCTAAAAAACTCAAGCTGTAAGAGTTTATCTTTAAAATATGCTTATGCCCCATAATAATATTCTATTTAATTTAATATTCATCTTTTATTTAATAACGTGACCTAGTAATGGTTAAATTATATACTATATGTATGTAATTATATTTCGGTGTCGATGGATCGATGAATTGATTTACTTTATTATATTTGTATACTTGTAAATTTGCCCTCTACATGAAAAATATTGTCCGCAAATGATAAAACAAACGTAATATTTTTACAAAGGATTTACAAAATATTACAACGATCGATATTTGAATTGAGAAAAAAGAAAACGGTAATTGAAAGTTTTGCGTCGTGCTATTATATACCTGGAGCAGTACAGAATATATTATGAAAGATCTATTTTTTGTGATCAGATAATAGCGTATCCCATCACCAATTCTGAAGGTATTTCCAAAGCCGGTAAGATATTTTTTTTCTTAGGCTGCCCGTATTTATGTCGCGAAGTCGTTTACTTAATAAAATTCATATTCACTTGACGGAACCAGTTTTCACGATATGATACTTTTTACGCAGTTCTCTATCGGGTAAAGCAGGTTTTATTATTTTATGGGCGTTCAAGCGAGAGACCGAGTTCGTTTGTGTAAAGAAATTTATGAACAATAAATCAACCGTGTATGGAAGTTCCCCAGGATGGATAGGTGGACCCTCTTACTCACTGAAGAGTAGTGAGTAACCTAATTTGGTTGATAATTTTAATTCTGAATATTGTATCGCTCTAAAATGGCACAACTCTTGGTCGAAGTCTCGAAAAACATTGTTATGTTCGTATCGTATTGTCCGCTACGTAACCGGCAGAGAAAATTTTTAAACTTTTTGAAGATTTAACGGGATAAGGGGCAAATATTGCAGACAGTTCACGCATGAAATACCGTTGAATTTCTCTATATATCGCCAATTTCATCGCCTATTATTGTCGAATATTAGTAGAGGTGAGCGGGGTAATCGCGAACGGTAATGGCGGAAGCGCAAGTTTACCTATGCTGGAAAAGGATAGAAGTATGTTCGTACAACGTACAATCACCAAGTTAATTTGGTAATTTTTTGACAATTTCATATTATTTTGTCTTTGAAATTGTATATGTGTCTAATGATGTGAGAAAGTCATAGAAATTTGGTAATTTTTTTGTGAAAGAATATATAATTGAACAACGTTTTCAAGCGCACACACGTGTTTATCGCGCGATTCTATCGTCAAGGTAAACATTTGTTTTAAGTTTTTGCGTGAGTCGGGTAATCGTGGGCAATTTGAGTGGGGTAGTTACTTCTAAACGATCTCCTGAGTTTTTGTCTTACAATTTGTATCGAATACGGTGGACGTCATTGCTAATACAATTTTTGTTGTTTGTTTATACATAATATTTTACTAATATGAAATGTGATCTGTTTGTTTATGCGTTTTTATCTGGCGATTAGTATCTATTGAGATAGTTTATAGCCCGGATAGTTACCATTAGCTTTTGTATAGAAAAAATTAACACACTAGAACATGCCAGTTGACAATTTGAAAGTATATTTTGAAATATGATCTATGAATTAACACATTTTAGATGCCAAAGAAAGGTAGGTACCCAAGAAAGACACCGACTAAATGTAAATTAGAAGACTTGGAGTGCAAGCCGTTCGGGCTGTCAAACAACTATACGCTTACACTGGGTAAAGCAGCTACTGCTTATCATGTCCCCCAAAAAGGACCATACGCGATTATCTCAAGAAAGAAGTTATCGAAACTCCAAAAACTGGCAGATAGGCTATATTTTCTGAACAACAAGAAAACGAATTAGAAGAGCATATTTTAAAATGCAGTAAATTACAATAGTTGAAGGTTTAACTATAGAGATGGTTCGTAAAGTGGCAGTTTATATTTGCCGAACTAAATAGCGACAAGAGACTGGTTCTATGGCCATAAGAAAGGTATCCTAACGTTTCACTTCATAAACCTGAGTTCGCTTCTATTAATAGACTCAGAGCCTTTAACGAAATAACAGTAAAACTGTTTTTCATAAACTTGGGGGCAATAGGAGCAAAATATCACAAGTACTTGATGCTGATCACATATACCTATAGTGACGAAACCGGCCCTTCTAATGATTGAAAAAGCTGTAAGATATTAGCTCAAAAATGCCGGAAATACATTTAGGCACGGTAACGAATGATGAAAGCGGACAACAGCAACAACGATAGTTGTTTGCGCATTTAGTGCTCCACGAAACTCGTATGATCCTCCGTTTTTTATTTTTAAGAGAAAGATATAATATCAGCAGTTAGCAATTCTGATTGGATCAACGAGAATATGTTTGTAGATTGACTACATCATGTTATCTCCTATATTAAGTCAAATGTTGTAGAACCGATTTACTTGCATTAGAGAAGCACGAAAGCCACGTGTTAGCCTTGCTTGCTATCTGCTTTGTCGCCAGAATGGAATAATATTGTTAAGTATTTATTTTACCGCCTTCTTCATATCGAATGCAATCTCTGGATTTGATATACTTTGGACCCCTCAAGTCTGCATACAATAAAGAAAGTGATATTTATACATAGCTGTCGACGTAGGCCAAATAATAACACAGTATGTGAACGGTCGTCGAACTTTTCACTAAAGCTTTCAATCGAATCAGTAATATTGAGAAAACAGTAAATGGTATTCCGGGCAACTGCTATTTAGACATTAGATACAATTAAAACTGATGAACAGTTCATAGTGACATTGCCTGATACTCCAGTGACCATCGAATATTCGAAGCCTTCATCAAAGCTTTTTATGTGCAGATATGAAACGTGCAAAGAGGAGTGACAGACAAGAAAGCAGACTTCTAGAAAGAGACATTCAATTATAATAACCATCACTCCAATGAAATATGTTTTAGAAGAAAAATAACAAAAACGAAAAAACAAGGGCAGATTAAAAGAAACGAAAGGCTAGAAAGTAAAAAATAAAAGGGGCGTGATGAACCTGAAAGCATTCGAAGATGAGATGTGCAAGAAAAAGAAAGTTAATAAAAGCGATTCGAAATAAATATAATGGAGAGTATTATTGGCGGATTTCTAATGGAAAATACATATTATGTAGAACTAATATTCGAAGATCGGATCGTGTGTTATAAATGCAAATTATGGGCCCATGAGAAGGGTACGAGTAGGGGGGAAAGGACTTCGAAGGGATTGTTATATGATTTTTTGGCCAGTTAGAGTATATCCGTGATTATCCCACTTAGCATCCGTACTTATATACCCCGACATGCTGTACGGTGGTAGGTAATCCCGGATACCAAAGGTTTTCTTTTTTTCTTCTTTATGAAAATTCGATTTTATTCTAAAATTTATCTCTGTTCATTATGAGATTGATAAGATTGATTAGTTTAAGATTGTCGTGGGGTCTAGCCATCGGGGGTGAAGTATTAAGTGGGCGCCCTATGCTTATGCACGGAATCAATGAATTGTTACCAACTGCTTGTCGCCAAATTATCATCGTATTTAATATCATTTTTCAAGGAAAAAATGCACATCAGTTTGAAAGTATATACATTTTTGACAAAGTCATGGTTACAGGAATTATTTCTATTAGTTTGTGGCATTATTTTCGATAATTCGTTAGAGATGAATTATTGGAAGACGAACTGGCAACAATGTAAATTATGAGCCACGACAATTGCTTGGGTTGACAGCAGTGTGGCAGAGCTGTCATATACCCGCTCCGTTCTTAACCGTAAAATCGAGGTGTCGGTTTATCAACCATGAACATAGGTCACGGGAAAAAATTATTTCGTTGGAAAAGGTGGCTAAAGTGGGGAGTGCTTGTGACATCTACGCTGTTGTCATGTTTCCGAAGCCTTACATCTTGTGTGCTCAATTTTTGGGAAAATTCGCGATTATAATCATTAATAAC